>JACMZG010001863.1:5899003-6012215 GCA_018340805.1 Microvelia longipes
ACCGCCAAAAATCTCAAAAACCACCAAAAAAAGCTTGTCCCCCCCCTTTTAAGGCATAAGGAGAAGCCCTAAAAATATGGGACAATAGCCAATAAAAGCACTTTCCGGGCCATAGAAATTCTTCGGAAAAAATTCCAAAAGTTAATTTTAGCAATTTCAAATCGCCAACGCGCACGCGCCAAAAAAAAATATTTTTTTGAAAATCATGTGGGTATCAATGTAGGTATCGATGGGTAGTACACAATATATGCATCGCTTTTTCAAAATGGCGGCTATTACACCCACCAAAAATCTCAAAAACCACCAAAAAAGCTTGTCCCCCCCCTTTTAAGGCATAAGGAGAAGCCCTAAAATATGGGACCAAAGCCAATAAAGCACTTTCCGGGCCATAGAATTCTTCGGAAAAAAGTTTCAAAAGTTAATTTTAGCAATTTCAATCGCCCAACGCGCACGCCAAAAAAATTATTTTTTTGAAAATCATGTGGGTATCAAATTGTAGGTATCGATGGGTAGTACACAAATATGCATCGCTTTTTCAAAATGGCGGCTTTACACCCGCCAAAAATCTCAAAAACCACCAAAAAAAGCTTGTCCCCCCCCCTTTTAAGGCATAAGGAGAAGCCCTAAAAATATGGGCCCAAATAGCCAAATAAAAGCACTTTCCGGGCCATAGAAATTCTTCGGAAAAAAAGTTTCAAAAGTTAATTTTAGCAATTTCAAATCGCCCAACGCGCACGCGCAAAAAAATATTTTTTTGAAAAATCATGTGGGGTATCAAATTGTAGGTATCGATGGGTAGTACACAAATATGCATCGCTTTTTCAAAATGGCGGCTATTACACCCGCCAAAAATCTCAAAAACCACCAAAAAATGCTTGTCCCCCCCCCTTTTAAGGCATAAGGAGAAGCCCTAAAAATATGGGACCAATAGCCAATAAAAGCACTTTCCGGGCCATAGAAATTCTTCGGAAAAAAAAGTTTCAAAAAGTTAATTTAGCAATTTCAAATCGCCCAACGCGCACGCGCCAAAAAAAATATTTTTTTGAAAAAATGTGGGTATCAAATTGTAGGTATCGACGGGTAGTACACAAATATGCATCGCTTTTTCAAAATGGCGGCTATTACACCGCCAAAAATCTCAAAAACCACCAAAAAAGCTTGTCCCCCCCTTAAGGGCATAAGGAGCCTAAAATATGGGACAATAGCCAATAAAAGCAGGGCCATAGAAATTCTTCGGAAAAAAAAGTTAAATTAGCGAGAGCCCTAATTTTATGCCTTGTTTAAAATGTATTCTTCTTAAAATTAGATATTGACAACAAGCACATATAAAGGCGAGCGAAGCGAGCCCTAATATTGCATGGTTATTTTTATTTTTTATCTTTAAGAAAGTACTGATAAACATATACAAAAAGGCGAGCGAAGCGAGCCATGATTTTTATGCCTTTCTTAAAATGTTTTCTTAAAGTAGATATTGACTAACAAGCACATAAAGGCGAGCGTAGCGAGCCCTAGTATTGTATGGTTTTTTTTATTTTTACTTTGAAAAGGTACTGATAAACATATACAACAAGGCGAGCGAAGCGAGCCCATGATTTTTATGCCTTGTTTTAAATGTTTCTCTTAAAGTAGATATTGACAAATAAGCATATAAAGGCGAGCGAAGCGAGCCCTAGTATTGTATGGTTTTTTTTTATTTTTACTCTTAAGAAGGTACTAATAAACATATACAAAAAGGCGAGCGAAGCGAGCCCATGATTTTTATACCTTTCTTAAAATGTTTCTCTAAAGTAGATATTGACAATCAAGCACATAAAGGCGAGCGAAGCGAGCCCTAGAATATATGTTATTCTTTACTCTATGCTATTAAAAAGGTTCTGATAAACATATACAAAAGGGCGAGCGAAGCGAGCCAATGTTTTCATGCCTTGTTTAAAATGTTTCTCTTAAAATCGATATTGACAAACAAGCACATAAAGGCGAGCGTTGCAATCTTAATATTGTATGGTTATTTTTAATTTATTCTCTTAAGAAGGTACTTATAAACATATACAAAAAGGCGAGCGAAGCGAGCCATTGATTCTTATGCCTTGTTTTAAATGTTTTTTTTAAAGTAGATATTGACAAACAAGCACAAAAAGGCGAGCGAAGCGAGCCCTAGTATTGTATTGTTTTTTTTATTTTATACTCTAAGAAGGTACTGATAAACATAAACAAAAGGCGAGCGAAGCGAGCCCATGATTTTTATGCCTTGCTTAAAATGTTTCTCTTATAATAGATATTGACAAACAAGCACATATAGGCGAGCGAAGCGAGCCCTAGTATTGCATGGTTATTTTTATTATTTTATACTCTTATGAAGGTACTGATAAACATATACAAAAAGGCGAGCGAAGCGAGCCCATGATTTTTATGCCTTTCTTAAAATGTTTCACTTAAAGATATTGACAACAAGCACATAAAGGCGAGCGTAGCGAGCCCTAGTATTGTATGGTTTTTTTTAATTTATACTTTTAAAAAGGTATTGATAAACATATACAACAAGGCGAGCGAAGCGAGCCCATGATTTTCATGCCTTGTTTTAAATGTTTCTCTTAAAGTAGATATTGACAAATAAGCATAAAGGCGAGCGAAGCGAGCCCAGTATTGTAAGGTTTTTTAATTTTTACTTTAAGAAGGTACTGATAAACAAAAACAAAAAGGCGAGCGAAGCGAGACCATGATTTTCATGCCTTGTTTTAAATGTTTCTCTTAAAGTAGATATTGACAAATAGCATATAAAGGCGAGCGAAGCGAGCCTAGTATATCATGGTTATTTTTATTATTTTATACTCTTAAGAAGGTACTGATAAACATATACAAAAAGGCGAGCGAAGCGAGCCTATGATTTTTATGCCTTTCTTAAATGTTTCTCTTAAAGTAGATATTGACAACAAGCACATAAAGGCGAGCGTAGCGAGCCCTAGTATTGTATGGTTTTTTTTAATTTTATACTCTTAAAAGGTACTGATAACATATACAAAAGGCGAGCGAAGCGAGCCCATGATTTTTATGCCTTGTTTTAAATGTTTCTCTTAAAGTAGATATTGACAAATAAGCATATAAAGGCGAGCGAAGCGAGCCCTAGTATTGTATGGTTTTTTTTATTTTTAACTCTTAAGAAGGTACTAATAAACATATACAAAAAGGCGAGCGAAGCGAGCCCATGATTTTCATGCCTTGCTTAAAAATGTTTCTCTTAAAATAGATATTGACGAACAAGCACATAAAGGCGAGCGAAGCGAGCCTAGTATTGCATGGTTATTTTTTATTATTTTATACTCTTAAGAAGGTACTGATAAACATATACAAAATGGCGAGCGAAGCGAGCCAATGATTTTTTTATGCCTTTCTTAAAATGTTTCTCTTAAAGTAGATATTGACTAACAAGCACATAAAGGCGAGCGTAGCAAGCCCTAGTATTGTATGGTTTTTTTTAATTTATACTCTTAAAAGGGTACTGATAAACATATATAACAAGGCGAGCGAAGCGAGCCCATGATTTTCATTCCTTGTTTTAAATGTTCTCTTAAAGTAGATATAAAATAAGCATAAAAGGCGAGCGAAGCGAGCCCTAGTATTGTATGTTTTTTTTTAATTTATACTCTTAAAAAGGTACTGATAAATATACAAAAGGCGAGCGAAGCGAGCCCATGATTTTAATGCCTTGTTTTAAATGTTTCTCTTAAGTAGATATTGACAAACAAGCACATAAAGGCGAGCGAAGCGAGCCCTTGAATCTTATTTTATGTTTTAATTTTTTTTCTAAATTTAGGTATTGACAAACAAACTTCTATAACCGAGCGAAGCGAGCCCTAGATTGTTATGTAAAAGTTTGATTCTATAGTTTAAAATTGGCTAGTACCAAACAAGCACCTCAAGGCGAGCGAAGCGAGCCCTAGAATATTATGTTATGTCTTTACTCTATGCTATAAAATGAGGTTCTGATAAACCAATATAAAAAGGCGATTGAAGCGAGCCTTTAATTTTATGCCTTGTTTTAAATGTTCCTCTTAAGGTAGATATTGACAACCAAGCACATAAAGGCGAGTGAAGCGAGCCCTTAAATTTTGTTCTGTGTTTTAAATTTTCTCAAAAATTAGGTATCGACAAACAAATATATATAGGCGAGGGAAGCGAGCTCTAGATTGTTATGTAAAAATTTGATTCTATAGTTTGATATTGGCTAGTACTAAACAAGCAGATGTTTACTCAAATTTTATGTTGTATTATAATTATTTTTCCTAAAATCAGTGCCAACAGACACATATAGGCGAGCGAAATGAGCCCTAGTGAAATTGGTAAAATTATGTTTACTCTGCGAAATTTGCAAATAACAAACATATAAATGAAACGATCAATACGAGCACTTATATATTTTGTGTAGATTCTAAATTAGGTGCTGATTTCTGTTACACAGAAACGCATGCGTAGCGAGCTGTGGAATATTTTGTTATAACTTATTTATTTTTTCTATCATTAGGTATCGACAAATACCAACATATAGGCTATTAAAGCGAGGCGTAGAATATTAAGTATAAGTATGATTGCATAGTATTACATTATATTTATGCAATTATCTGAGAAACCCTTATAATGCTTGCAAAGCAAGCACTTTGACGGATTTTTTTAAAATTAAGTCAGCAAATTAACAAAAGAAACTAAACTTTATATAATTTTAATGTAAAAGTTTCTTCACTGAGATATAATAGCACAGTAGGGGGCTGTAAAATGACAGAATTCTTTGTAACGGGCGACCGAGGGGGTTAACTAAGTTAAGAGCTGTGATCGTCCCTCGCAACTGATCTTGCCATTCAACCCTGTGTCCTTCGAGTTGACATTAATCTTTAACTACTAAACATAAATCTTAATCAAGAGAGGGTTGCTCCAGATACAATGATTCATTCCAGCAAACCCTTCTACCTGTAAAATTAAATTACCAATTATCAACGCAAGTTACCAACGAGGGGTAGAAAAACGCCTACTATTCAATTTTTTTGATTTACTCACCCCTTTCGGATTTTTATTTTCAGCTTTTTACATTTGGCTTTTTTACTTTTGGCTTTTTACTTTTCCGCATTTATGTCGTATGAATGAGAAAGATGATTGTGTTTTCTCTTTACGTCTAGTTGTGCTATCCGGGAAAATTTGTATTTGTATTTGTATTGTATTTGTTAACAACATTCCAGGAATGTTGTTAAGCACGGAAACACGCATCTAAAGGAAATTCGCCCGACATACCGCGCCAGAATTTTCTTAAATTCACCTTTTTCGTCTAGATTCGGTCTTCGGAGCAAAACCCTTTTTAATGTTCGAAAACCGTAATTACGAAAAACGTCAATTAGTCTTTTGCCCTCCTCCTCCCCTCTGTTGAGGAAACGTAAGATTATTGCTTACATTATTTTGATTTAATCTCAAATTACAATCACAGAAGTAGATCATGAAGAAATAATTAAATGAAAAGGCTCTCACAAAATAAAAACTTTATTGGAAAACTTTGCCAATAAAGTTTTTATGAACTCCATTTACGCTCATTCTCAAGATGTAGATCATGAAGGTTTTAATTGTCGTTTAAGTAATATCTGACGTACGGCTTGGTATCTTCCCATCCCCCCCCCTTAATCGCTTTCAGCGAATTTCCTTTAGAAATTAAGCTAAAAGCGGCTATATATATATATATATAATATATATATATATAATTATATATATATATATAATATATATTATTCTAGACCCTTTCTTGTAAACACTCTATCTTTCGAACGGATTAATATTTTTTAACCAAACTTGTTACAAAAATCAACTTTCGGGAGGACACAAACCCTATTGAAAACCAGGTTTTTGTGACGTCAATAACCCGGTTTGCTGAGTCAGCGAAATTTTCAAAAAATCGGCAAAATTCAGGGTTAATATTTTTTGCCGCGAAAAAGGTCAATATTTTTTGAGACGCAGAATCAAATGAAACCGGTCCGAAGTCGATACAACCACTCTAAGTGACCTAAAAATCGAAAAAATCATTGTAAATTACCGAAAACCAAAATTTAGGTCGATAAAAAATAAATTTCGAGTAGGGTGTCGTTTTCTATGTAATTTTGGGCGCTGAATCGAATGAAACCGGTCCGAAGTCGATACCACCACTTTAAGTTACCAAAAAGTCAAAAAAATCAGAAAAATTATAGAAAACCAAAATTACGGTGGTTGAAAATTAAATTTCGAGTATGGTGTCGTTTTCAATGTTTTTTGGGCCTCATGCTAGAACCATGCATATTGCGTTGTTCCGGTTCATGCTTTAGAACCTAAGCAGGTACGCAATTGTCAAGCACTGCTCGTAAATCATTTTGTCTGTATTTTCCAAAGGAAAAGCGCTAAAACCTTTAAAGATAACTCACTAAGCTTAAAGATAAGTAACTAATCTTTAAACTAGCGCAAATAATAGTGCGTACTTCTAATTTTAGAGGCATAGTTTTGTACAACCAACTGGATAATTATGCGCATTTCCTTTGGAAAATACAGACAAAATGAGTTACGAGCAGTGCTTGACAATTGAGTAACTGCTTAGGTTCTAAAGCATGAACCGGAACCACGCAATGGGCATGGTTCTTGCATAAGCAAGAAATGGGTTGTTTAGCACGGAAACACGCATTCTAAATGAAATTCGCCCGACAGCGGACCACCGCGCCGGAATTATTTATTTAGTAATTGTAAACTTATATAATGTAAAAAGCACGGAAACACGCATCCAAAGAAAATTTGCCCGACATGCGGACCACCGCGCCAGAATTATTTTAAGATTACCTATCCCATGACTGGGTTCTAATACCGCCAGTAGACTGCAGTCATATATAAGTCCAATATACATAATCAACAAATACATAAAACAAGTTACATCTCATAATCAGCTCTAGTTCAATTTTTATCAAATGAGTAATATGCGTATTTAAAAAAAATATAAAGATCTAAAAATAACTGAATTGAGTTAAAAATATGGTGCACATATATTATCCCTTAAGGTAATAAATATGCGAATCATGTTTTGTTTTAATACGGCAACAAAACTTGACAACGAAAACAACTACGGTTTTTGTTGGATAATTAAAGTTAAGCAGGATCGAGCGAGGTCCGTGTACGGATAGTGACCACTAGCAATAGACCGAATTGCCCTAAAACAGCTTTGTTGAAATTTATAGCCTTTTTAAAAATCAACAAGCGTGGGAGACTGTAAAAGAAAAACTTAAAGGAAAGACTCTAGAGAATTTCAAACAAAACAGTACAGTACTGGTATGTTGATATCGTGGGACAATGTGACAGAAGACGACACTACACATTGCTACTTTGCTAGATATAAAACTCCTTTGGGATTCAATAAAGGGTTCAAGTTATACTCTCTCACGCCTCTCTCACCCCTTAACTGCCTCTCTACATGCCGCCCCCAACTGAGCAACAGATTTTCTGTAACATATTCATGTGTTCATTAAATCCTCTATAAGTAAGCACAATCGTAATGGTTTAACTTCTAAGTGTAATAAAAGTAAATGACTGCGCAAAGTTATTTCATAACTTTGATTTAAAAGGGCAAAAATGTTTGTTGAGTTTTAAGCCCCGGTCGGCGAACTCTTAAATCGTATTCTACAACTAATTCCATCGATTTCCATCCGATTAGGGTCAAAATCACTGAATTCAAACAATTTTTTTAAAACTAAGTAAAAAAGAGTATTATAGGACTGATAGAGGTCCTATAATACTTCTCAGAGGGGTCTACTTTTAACTAGAGTAGTATTAATGATTATAGCAAGCTCAATTTAATTTCATAAAATTAAATCAAATAATATTATTTTATTTAAATAAATTTAAGTAAATAAAATAAATAAGTATAAAATAAACTTAATAAGTAAAACTCTAACTAAATTTTTTAACTAAACTATTTTATGTTATAATCTTTAGAGCCCTTTTTGTACTTCTCTAGGGCCCTAATCAAGTATGTTAAGATCCCCTTGAGGCCCTAGTCTTCCGTTTAGGACCTTTAAGGGTCAAAGTATAAACAATGCGGGCCTTAAAGGACCTAAATTTATGTAACAAATTCATAATATTTCAGAAAGTACAGGGCCCCTTTGACTCTTGTGTAATGAATATATCAATTATTATGTATTCTTTAAGTTTAAGTTTTTGTTTTGGCTGAGGGGCCTAAGGAGGACTGCCACCCTCTCCCTCAATTGCCAGTCCGCCCCTGATACCGCGGGTATAAATAATAGATTTAAATGAGGAGAACGGATAAAGTGAGAAAAAGTACGAATCTCTCAATTACCCGCATTACCTGGCAAATACCTGATAAAATTGGTCAGAGTACATGCTTATCAAAAGCAGATCTTCTGATGCATAGAGACCTATTTAATTTAATTAATCGAAAATCCCCCTTTGAGTGATTTAAATTTCAATGAAATCATCCTCAAGTTTCCATTGGTCTCTAATTGTACCATTGGAAGTATAATTTTCTCATTTAAGTTTTAACTTTCCTCGTCTTGAAAATTCAATTTGATTTTTGGTTAATTTGTTTTGGTTACTTTTCTCGGTAACGTCTTCTTTGCTGAAAAAATAAAACGTGAAAACAGGGAATGGGGTCGTTAAAGTGACGTCACATCCTAGATCTTTATTGTTAAAGCCAAAAGCTTTCATACTGATGAGAAAATGGAATAGAAATCGATGAAAATACTAACGCTTCCATTCACTACAAGAGGGGTTTCTTCTGGTGCTTTCCCGGCTATATCGTTGAATTCATCCATTAAAACAACAAATACATAACTGCACTCAATACGAATATACCGATATTACATGGGAAAAATGTTTCTGCTCCGCACTGACCCAACTAAAATTTTAACTAAATCATCTTTTTTGATACATCTACCTAATCAGGGCGCCTGATAAACAGATCCCTGATATATACGATGCAAGCTAGTTACATTCATAGGTGTCTCTCGCATAATTATATATATATATATATATATATATATATATATATATATATATATATATATATATATATATATATATATATATATATATATATATATTAGTTTTATCAATGCGTATATATAATATATATATAACATAGTTTTATCAATGCGTGCCGACAACAACTTGTTTGACGAAATGTATATTTATGTTACGAACAGTAACGTTTATAACATGTTTTTTATTGAGGATGCGTCTACACACGTCCCGGTGCGACTAAATTTTATCTTAAAGACCGAGGATTTGCCCAGCATTGATTTATCACTAAATTTAGGCATTGAGACAATTTTTTTCAATATTTTCCGGTACCTCTAAAAATGTTAAAGAAATCATAAGTATAATCTCATAACTTACTATAGCAAATTATCTCATGCGTACGACTTTAAACAGTTTAATTCAACTTGGAAAGTAATATTGTTGGAGATTATTCGGTTAAAGAAGGGGACTTAAAATTTTTGATTTTAGTAGGATTATTATATTGGGTATTGGATACGGATACAGTATGTCATCATGTGAAACCATAAAATTATATAAATCGGATTTGTGGGTATTTAGAATTCGAGTATAAGAAGTAGGGATAAATCTCTACTATAATCATTATTTCAGGCTGATACTACAGCGGGCTTTACGCTGATTTAGTTAGGCAGTACATTCTACTCAAGAAGAATTTTAGAAATTAATTTAAACATTTGGCAAAATTTATATAAGTAAATTTTAATAGAATTTGTATTCAGATTTTTTTGTGAATGATTTATTTGTTTATAATTATTAATTTAACATGCCAAAAATGGATACAAGTATAAAAAAACAAAATTTAAACAATAATAAAAGTTAAACAATATTTTAATTTTTATTATTTACACCTGATGTTCTCAACGTGAGCGTTATTGCCCCCATGAGGACGATGAGACGTAAGGGTGCAGCGAGTCCCAAAAAGGCGAAATTGGAAGCTAGGAGCAATGATTTAAATTTAGTTATTAATTATAATGAAGGATGGCAGATAACATAATTTCATACGTCCCTTCAAAGATGTCAACATTCTATGAAAGGCATCCCAATTTTACAAAAAGTTATTTTATTTTGCTTGCTGCCCTCACATCAAATTTTAGTAGATATGTAAGAAAGGAAAAGTATTGTTTTTGCGACAAAAATCTAAAACAGTCACCAAAACTATACGTTTTAGGTGTTTCAAGACCTCCTAAGAAGTTTTTACAAAGTTGTCTGTCTGTATGTGGGCGTGCGCGCGAGTTTGTATGTGTGTGTTTGTCTCATATCTTCGTAGCTCCCAGTGGATTTATGCCAGAGAGTTAAATCTTTGTACAAAAATCAGGCAATTGCTGTAGTTGTGCTTTGTACTATCTGAGGACGAGCGAAGCGACTCCAAAGACCAATTGTAAATACTCAGAACGAGTAAAGCGGGTTTGAAGTAGGGAAGATGAGCGTGGCAAATCCGATGAGGTTTGGAAAAGTTTCGAGGTACCCCGTACCCAATTTTTCTGCTCTGTTTTCCTTTTTTACTTATTTACTTATAGTTCTTTTCTGCTCTGTTCCTTTTTACTTATTATTTATAGTTCTTTTTTCTGCTCTGTTTTCCTTTTTTACTTATTTATTTGTTCTTTTTTTGCTGTTTTCCTTTTTTACTTATTTATTTATAGTTCTTTTTTTCTGCTCTGTTTTCCTTTTTTACTTATTTATTTATAGTTCTTTTTTTCTGCTCTGTTTTCCTTTTTTACTTATTTTTTATAGTTCTTTTTTTCTGCCTGTTTTCTTTTTACTTATTTATTTATAGGTTCTTTTTTTCTGCTCTATTTTCCTTTTTTATTTATTTATTTATAGTTCTTTTTTCTGTTCTGTTTTCTCTTTTTTATTTAAGGTCTTTATCCTGCTCTGTTATCTTCATTATTTATTTATTGGCTTTTTCCTGCTCTGATTTTTTCTTTGTTTATTCATTGTCTTTTTTACTCTGTCCTTCCTTTTTTTCTGCTCTATTTTCTTCTTTATTTATTTATTTACTTAAGAAATAACGAGTAAGGTGCCTCAGTAATGAATAAACAAACAATATGGGATGAATGGTTTATGGATTGTTTGATTATAGGTTAGAGGTACTCAAGCCTCTAAACTCCTGTAGAAAAGAATCATTTCAACTATTGTTAGAAATCATAGAGGCAGTGTAGTATTGGGGGGCACTGGAGTGCATTGTTTGAACGGAGACGAAGGGTTTGCAGCAGCAGGTGCCTTTGTACCAAAGGTCTACACATCTGTTATGCCACCAGAGTCACCACTACCCCGGATAAATGGCACTAATCAACTTGGGAATGTGAAGGGGTTATTTCTATTTATTAGTTCTATATAGGGATAATGAAACCAAACAAAGAGTAAACAACGTTGTCAATCTGTAAAGCACTTGAATCTCTTTAACTATTTGTATAGATTTATAAGTGCAGAAAGGATTAAACAATCCTGTTTACCATCATAGCTTGATTAAAAAATATTGTCAACATTAAAATAGTCTATTGATATAGATATCAATACAATAATAATATATAGTATGAACAGATTAATAGTTACACCCAGCTATATTACCAAAATCTTACAAAGCTTTTGGTATTTTTTAAAAATTTATTGCAAATATAGCAATATATACCTAAGCAAATATACCTAAGTAGGTAGTTTGGAAATGAGCAATTAACTTAATTGTGCTATAGTCGAAATCTATAATTTAAATAAAGTATAACCATATATGGGATAAAATATAATTTTGTATAGATAATCGTAAACATAAAAAAAATAGATGATAAACTGGGTAATTAAAAGGGTAAGTAATAACTGCATGTGTAAAATTATACGAGGCACCGCCGAGATTCGAACTCGGGATCTCCTGTTTACTAGACAGGCGCTTTAACCAACTAAGCCACGGCGCCAGTTGGCTCAGTGAGAGCCCCAACTAAAATAAGCATACCTCCAATCCACATACCAATAAATTATAACACCTTTGTTATATATATTACGAATTTGTATCTATTCTAATTATTTAGCACTTAATTTTCATAAATTTTCAAAACAAAATAATCAAATATTTTATATATATTTTCCTGCAAAAACATTTCTGACTTAAAGAATATTAGAAATTTGTTTTAATGTTTTTCATATTTATACATATATTGTTCTCTTGGTGCACACTTAAAAATTATATATATATGTATATTATATATATATATATATATACAGGGTGTACAAAATAAAACTCCCTTCCTGAAAGGAGGTGGTACTACAGCTCATTTCCAACAAAAAACTTCATATTAACTATAGTCCGATTTTCAACCGTTCTCCCACAAGGTCACATTTTATGATTTAAAAAACGCGTTGACTTAACTTCATAAAATGACCAATTGTGGCTAAACTATAACTGCTAGCTTCAAAATTGGTTTCGTTGGAAAGCTGAGAAAATTTGCTATAAGACCACTCACTTGTATTTTCAAAAACAATTTAACATAACAGCCAAAAATTTGCATGAAATCAAAAATTAGTAAAATTTTATGATTTTCCAAAAATTTGAAGTTACTTTGATGAGAAACTAGCAAACTTAAGAACCTCTTGTTTCAGGAAAACTACCTTTTTTTACTCCTCTTTAAGTCAATACCCATATCATTATACGTTGATACGGTGATTTTTTCAGAAAAAGCAAAAATAGGCTCAAAAAACACGCTAAAAATGACTCTTACAGAAGTGATTTCTGTATAATAGTCCAAGAGCCAGACGCAAAAAACGTGACCGTCTAGCCCCAAAGGTTCAACCCACTAAGATGACTTATTCTGGCTCCCTGATAATGAATCAGGTGGTCTGCCGTTTCAGATAAGGGAAATTTAGCCCCGGGGCCCCTTTAAAATTCCCAAAAAATGACCCCAAATTCTGTTTTCGCCCAATAACGGTGTTACTATTGATTTTATCTAAAAACTTAAAGGGTTGTTTTTTAAAGTTTATTAAATTTGTGATAAATCCATTTTTTAACTATCAAAATCGGTCCAGTAAAACCGGAGATACAAATGTTGAAAGATCACCGAAAAACATGTAAAAAGCATACATTTTTGTCCAAAAACGCACAAAATACCTTAAAATGTCATGTTTTTCTGTATTAACATGTTTAAGAATTAGGCAGACTTAAAAATCATGCATATTCTGTTAAACTGCAGGCAATTAGAGTTGTTCTAGAGAAAGAACTCAGCACAGCTCTAATATGTGATGACTTAATGACCGACATATAATGCTGAAAAAAGTGTATTTTTCTAAAATTCAAGAAAGAATAGGTTGCTGAAAGATAGGTTAAAACTTGAATTTTAGAAAAATACACTTTTTTCAGCATTATATGTCGGTCATTAAGTCATCACATATTAGAGCTGTGCTGACTTCTTTCTCTAGAACAACTCTAATTGCCTGCAGTTTAACAGAATATGCATGATTTTAAGTCTGCCTAATTCTTAAACATGTTAATACAGAAAAACATGACATTTTAAGGTATTTGTGCGTTTTGGACAAAAATGTATGCTTTTACATGTTTTTTTCGGTGATCTTTCAACATTTGTATCTCCGGTTTTACTGGACCGATTTGATAGTTAAAAAATGGATTTATCAAAAATTTAATAAACTTTAAAAACAACCCTTTAAGTTTTAGATAAAATCAATAGTAACACCGTTATTGGGCGAAAAACAGAATTTGGGGTCATTTTTCGGATTTTAAAGGGGCCCCGGGCTAAATTTCCCTATCTGAAACGGCAGACCACCTGATTCATTATCAGGGAGCCAGAATAAGTCGATCTAGTGGGTTGAACCTTTGGGGCTAGACGGTCACGTTTTTTGCGTCTGGCTCTTGGACTATTATACAGAAATCACTTCTGTAAGAGTCATTTTTAGCGTGTTTTTTGAGCCTATTTTGCTTTTTCTGAAAAAATCACCGTATCAACGTATAATGATATGGGTATTGACTTAAAGAGGAGTAAACAAGGTAGTTTCCTGAACCAAGAGGTTCTTAAGTTTGCTAGTTTCTCATCAAAGTAACTTCAAAATTTTTGGAAAATCATAAAATTTTACTAATTTTTGATTTCATGCAAATTTTTGGCTGTTATGTCAAATTGTTTTTGAAAATACAAGTGAGTGGTCTTATAGCAAATTTTCTCAGCTTTCCAACGAAACCAATATTTTGAAGCTAGCAGTTATAGTTTAGCCACAATTGGTCATTTTATGAAGTTAAGTCACGCGTTTTTTTAAAATCATAAAATGTGACCTTGTGGGAGAACGGTTGAAAATCGGACTATAGTTAATATGAAGTTTTTTGTTGGAAATGAGCTGTAGTACCACCTCCTTTCGGGAAGGGAGTTTTATTTTGTACACCCTGTATATATATATATATATACTATATATATATATATATAATGTATGAAAATTTAAAAAAAAAAATGATTTAAAAGATATAGGCCGTCGGCTTATATCTTCATAGACCTCTACCGAAATGATATATTTAGACCGATTTCCTACTTATAGATGCACATTTGTGTCAAATTTTAACTGATTTGGTCAAATATGTTGCAATGCACACAGACACACACATACGCGCTATGCACACGGACACATTATGCGAATTTATAATTCCCTGAAACGCATTGCAAAAGCAGGTTAGAAGTATTGACCGAACTGAAGACAATTACTTTTCTTATATACCTACGGTATTAGGCGAGGAAAAGTAATCATCGTAAAAATTAATAAGCACTTGTCTAGTTAAACATCCCTACCAGTCATTCTGTTTTTACTCAATTGACCCATAAGTTATTAGCAATGCATAGGGTCATATTAGTTTAACAACCTATATAACACTAATTTTTACTAGTTCTCTTATTTCAGATTCAATTTACAACTAACTGTTTCTCTGTGCTAAGTAGAACAACGAAAAATATTTATTTACAAGATTTCTAAAACTATAGTTGGAATATAATAATTACATACTGTATTAATTTATTAAATAATTTATCTTTCTTTAAAGTGATAAATATTAAAAATAATATTCAATAAACATATAATGATTCGATACTTATTTTATAAATTACCGCAGTAATTAAGGTAATTATTACGGTAGTATATGAAATAAGTTATTGTATAAATTAATATATATAATATATATATAATATATATATATATATATATATATATATATATATATATATATATATATATATATATAATATATATATGTATGTATGTATGTATGTATGTATATTCAGCGTTAACTTTTAATTTTAAATGAAAAAGCTTCTTTTAGCAATCAGTTTTAAGAATTTTTGATTATATTGTAATAATTAATTTGATATGATTTCAAATAATTTAAGTACAGTATTTACTGTGTTTGCTTCGTTTGTTTGTGTTGTAAAAAGTTCACATTATGACTACTGTGACGCCATACCTCAAAAGGTTAGTTAGTTGTAGTTATGATTGATTATTATAAGTTAACTAAATTGACTTTACATCAAGATGCCAGTCTAGTCGTTTTGTCATTTCTATCGAGTAGGAACAGCCAAAGAATTTAAATAAAAATTTAGTATTATTACAGATCATAAATACAAACTTCTTGGTTCATGTTTAGTGAGTTAAGACTCGCTTTTGTGACAAACTTCAACTCTCTAGCATGCTGGGACGTTACTATGATAAGAGTCACAGACTCTTATCATCTAATTTATGTGTTTATAAATGACGAGTACACTTAATACTCATAATTTATGTGTTTATAAATGACGAGTACACTTAATACTCATCATTAATGTGTTTATAAATGACGAGTACACTTAATACTCATAATTGATGTGTTTATAAATGACGAGTACACTTAATACTCATAATTTATGTGTTTATAAATGACGAGTGCACTTAATAATCATAATTTATGTGTTTATAAATGACGAGTGCACTTAATACTCATCATTTATATGTGTTTATACACTTAATACTCATCATTTATGTGTTTATAAATGACGAGTACACTTAATACTCATCATTTTTGTGTTTATAAATGACGAGTACACTTAATACTCATCATTTATATGTGTTCATCATTTATGTGTTTAATAAATGACGAGTTTAATACTCATCATTTAAAGTGTTTATAAATGGCGAGTACACTTAATACTCATCATTTATATGTGTTCATCATTTATGTGTTTATAAATGACGAGTACACTTAATACTCATCATTTATGTGTTTATAAATGACGAGGTACACCTTAATTCTCATCATTTATGTGTTTATAAATGACGAGTACACTTAATACTCATAATTTATGTGTTTTATAAATGACGAGTAACACTTAATACTCATCATTAATGTGTTTATAATGGACGAGTACACTTAATACTCATAATGTATGTGTTTATAAATGACGAGTACACTTAATACTCATAATTTTATGTGTTTATAAAATGACGAGTACACTTAATAATCATAATTTATGTGTTTATAAATGACGAGTGCACTTAATACTCATTTATATGTGTTTATACACTTCTCATCATTTATGTGTTTATAAATGACGAGTACACTTAATACTCATCATTTATAAGTGTTTATAAATGGCGAGTACACTTAATACTCATCATTTATATGTGTTCATCATTTATGTGTTATAAATGACGAGTAGTGATCATTTATGTGTTTATAAATGACGAGTACACTAATACTCATCATTTATGTGTTTATAAATGACGAGTACACTTAATTCTCATCATTTATGTGTTTATAAATTACGAGTACACTTGATACTCATCATTTATCCCCTATATTTTCTCGTAATTGGAGGAAAAAGAATAAATTCTTTTTTAGTAATTTTTATTCTCTTATTTATTGTAAATGATATTCCCTGTTTCAGGCGGAGTTTGCAGTACAACGAGATCCAAAATTAGGGAAAAACGGTAAATATATCGTGTTGGTATAATAAGTTATTTAAGTAGTATATCATTTGATACTATAATGTTCCGCATAACATGAATAATTGACACAAGTATTAAAGTAGAGAATTGAGGAGTCACCCGTGGTGTAGTGGTTAAGGTACGCGGCTACTACACAGAATGAATGGACTTTAAACTTCAAAGTTTATTTAGCCATGGGTTCAATCCTAGCATGGGGCTCTGGGATTTTTAAGGGAGGGATAACACTTCTGCGTACCACGTTCTTCAGAGGGGATGTAAAGCCGGTGGTCTCGAGCCTGTGCGTTGTCAGGTACTCTTTAAAGATCCCTTACCCTAAATGCAACTGGGTATAGGTAAAATTTAGGACCCTTATAGTAGACTAATTCCACAACTATAGTGTGTTTGCCTTGTAGTTTAAAGTCTATGGAGGTTTTGTTTAACAGTGAGGACACGTGTTGTTCCTAGTTTTCACTAGACTATAAGAGTCAATAAAAATATGTATGATTGCTTGAAAAAAAAACATGAGAGGAACCATAGAAATTCACGGCTCTTATGTCTAGATTAGGTAAATTATACCTACACTTGAAATTAAAAGGAGTAGAACACTATCTTAGAAAGCTGGTAAAAAGGGCCCAACAAAGTGGCCTACTTGCCTAGTAGTTATTACCACTCCCCCCATATTACTACTACTACTACTAAAGTAAAGAATTACTAAGAAATGGGCTTATCAATGGCGCCAAAATTTTGTAAGGGAAACTATTTTATTGGCCCTTTTGTCTTTTACGCAACTTGAAATACAGGCCTTTCCGCAACTCTCTTTAAATTTTTTGCGATCCCCTCTTTAAGAAATACTGATCTAATCCGTGGACCAAAATTCTGAGGGAGAGGAAAGTAAAAAAAGGTGGATTAGTCTAAATACTAAATTGGATCTTTTGTATCAGAAATTATTCAAGCCTTATCAGAATAATCGTGCCAAATTTTTCATTAGTACTTGATTAATAAAGAGTTATTGCATGCTGTTTTCCTCACAATAGTTATTTATGCCATAAGGCTGAGAGTGAGTCTTTATGTCACGGCAATTAGATTTACCGACGAGCGAAGCGAGTCGGGAAAAATTGCCAAGACATAAAGACATTCTCAGCCGAATGGCATACACTACTTTTTTTTTAGGTATCACTCATTAAATAAACTGCGCTTAATTAAAATACGGGCCTTCGGCCCGTAGCCGCTACGCGGTCTCGGCGCTTCGCGCCTCGTCCGCTTCGCGGCCACATTGTTGTTGTTTTGTATTATGTATGGTTTCATTATCGTTTTTTGTTACATGGCATTTTGCCACGTATTTAGCGAATTTTCACAGCCTCGTTTCACAGGCCCGCTTCGCGGGCCTGAGAGGCTTTCTTGCAAATTTGATTTTATTAATCCTCTATTATTAATAGTAAGCAATGATATTACAGTTAATAAGCATTATAAAAAAATAATAAGTATATTTAAATACATAACTAATACGTTTTTTATAGATGTATAAAGAATAAAAGAAAAAAATCCACACGTTGCAACTGATGAAGTAACCTTTTATGAAGGGTAAGAAAAGATTATAGTTTCATCTTTCATCAGTTTTAGTTATCGTCCACCATACAAAAGGGTATTAACTCTTACATAAATTTATGATTGTTTATGCAATTTAAAGAAAAATGTCAAATTTTTTTGTAAACAAATTGTTTATTTGAGTATAATCTTTAGTTTGAAAAAAATATATTCATGATTTTCTAAAATAAAAATACCGTTTTCGTCACTTAGGATGGTCCGATTGAGCTGAAACCGGTCGCAATCGTTTTAGAAAGACTCCGACCATATAAAGACTACCTCGAGGTTCTTTCTCTTTACAGGCCTGCTTGGCCAGGCGTGGATTAGTGGAAGCCATTTTTGTCCTGTCTCTCTGGGACAGCAGGCTTACCAGGATGGAGCAAGAGGTAGAGGTCCATCTTTTATACTATATCCCCACCCTCTAACACTACTGAACCCAAGATATATCGTACGAGTCTTTGACCTAGACGTATACATATATACAAGATTATATATATATGTATACCATTTGCGCCATTTGTGATGGTTCGATTGAGCTGAAATTGGTCTTAATCGATTCAGCTAGCCGTCTACCTAAACACGAAATACCTTGTTTTAAAGCCATTTCAAGTTTCAAAAAAAAATTTTTTTCATGACGTCATAACTTTGGTTGATGACGTCATAATGTTTTTATAAACAATAGGCCTCGTAACCTCCACAACATCTCGCGATTTGCAAAGTTTCGTTTCAATTTGAGAACGCCTTCAAGAGTTATCGTTCGCCATACGAAAGGGTAGAAACTCTTACATACATATATATATATATACATATATATACATAAATAATGAAAAGGAAAGTACTCAGCGTACGTAAATAATAATTGTAAAATAATAATAACTTACAGGAGGTGAAAAACGAGAGTTTGTAGGAGTTTAGAAATTTTCGACGAGTTGTCTTCTTCAGCTAGGTTAGCGGGAGGTTCCCAGGCGACTGGCCGGTAGAGTTAACATACACGGCTTAAAGTGTATTGTTTGCCGACGTGTTGCGATCTCTAGCGGATGGGTGTAGGTACTACTATCATAGTCTAGGAGGTGTGAGCTCTAGTAGACGACAACAAAACTACACACCCCAGGTTTAAAACGAAACCGCGAACATTTAACTATAAAAAACAGCGCCTAGCACTTTTACGCACCCGGGAACGAGGTATTGGAGATAAAGGAAGGGAAGAAGGATTATTACAATTGTTATAACAATAAGGAGATAACATAAGGCAGTTTAATTTAAATGATAATAATAATAATACTATAGAAATAGGTGAAGTGTATTTTAGGATGAAAAAGAGAAAAAAAAAGGGAGAAAGAAGAGATTGTTTAAAATAAATAATATTATAAGTTCAAAAAATAAATAAAGAAGCAAGAAAGTAAGGAAAATAGGAACACTAAGTGATGAAAAACGAAATAACGATAGATCTACATATATAACATAACATATACACATTTATACGTATAATATAATTCAAATAAAAGTTGATAAATAAAATAAGCTGGATAAAATAAAAAATAAATAAAAGAATAATAAAATAAATAAATAAGAGAAATAAATAATTGAATAAAAGTTAATAAAATTATTATCTAATATTTATACCAGGGAGGGTTCTGGAATTGGTCACCAGTTGATATGCAGTTTCCATTAACCTTCTGTCTTGATCAGATGTGCCGGGTGAAAGAGTTTTAAGTATTCGAACTGAGTAGCATTCGTCAAAACTAAGTTGTGTGAGATAGCATGGGCGGCAACTGGTAGATGAATCAGGTTGTGGGTAACAGAACTACGGTGATTGTTGATGCGGTAATTTAGGGGTGTGCAGGTTTCTCCTACGTAGAAGGCATCACAGATATTGCACTCTAGCACATAAATTACGTTGGAAGACTTGCAATTAGCTGAGCATTGGATGGTATAAGATATATTAGTGCTGGGGCTGATGAAATTGGTAGATGGGTTTGTTAGATTGCAAGTGAGGCAGCGGGGTCTGTTACATTTACTCATGCCTGGACTAAGGTTAGGTGTAATTTTTTGATCCGGATTAGTACGGACGACAAGGTTTCTTAAGTTCGGAGGTCTGCGGAATGAAATGGATGGAGGCTTGGGCAAAAGTTCTCTAGTTAGAGGAGAGCTGTTAAGAAATTGGTAATCCAGAACGTAGGACTCTTTTTAAATTTGTAGGCCGGGATAATAAGTGGTTACTAAATTGACTGGGTTTCCTAACGTAGGATCAGGAGGCTGCCTGGGGTAATATGGTTTGTTAATTTGCCTAGTAACAAGTGGTTCTGGGTAACCTCGAGCAAGAAGAGCTTGGGAGAGACCAGAGTCGACCTTGATGTCGACCTTACATTAACTAATGGCTCGTTCAATACCTCCGTACATATAAAACCTACGAACCACCAACAATACCTCCACTTCTCATCTTGCCACCCTTCACACACTAAACAATCTTTACCATATTCCCTAGCCTCCAGAGGACGCAGAATTTGTTCTGACGATGAAAGCTTACAAAATTTTACCTCTGGTCTCTCCCAAGCTCTTCTTGCTCGAGGTTACCCAGAACCACTTGTTACTAGGCAAATTAACAAACCATATTACCCCAGGCAGCCTCCTGATCCTACGTTAGGAAACCCAGTCAATTTAGTAACCACTTATTATCCCGGCCTACAAAATTTAAAAAGAGTCCTACGTTCTGGATTACCAATTCTTAACAGCTCTCCTCTAACTAGAGAACTTTTGCCCAAGCCTCCATCCATTTCATTCCGCAGACCTCCGAACTTAAGAAACCTTGTCGTCCGTACTAATCCGGATCAAAAAATTACACCTAACCTTAGTCCAGGCATGAGTAAATGTAACAGACCCCGCTGCCTCACTTGCAATCTAACAAACCCATCTACCAATTTCATCAGCCCCAGCACTAATATATCTTATACCATCCAATGCTCAGCTAATTGCAAGTCTTCCAACGTAATTTATGTGCTAGAGTGCAATATCTGTGATGCCTTCTACGTAGGAGAAACCTGCACACCCCTAAATTACCGCATCAACAATCACCGTAGTTCTGTTACCCACAACCTGATTCATCTACCAGTTGCCGCCCATGCTATCTCACACAAACTTAGTTTTGACGAATGCTACTCAGTTCGAATACTTAAAACTCTTTCACCCGGCACATCTGATCAAGACAGAAGGTTAATGGAAACTGCATATCAACTGGTGACCAATTCCAGAACCCTCCCTGGTATAAATATTAGATAATAATTTTAACTTTTATTCAATTATTTATTTCTCTTATTTATTTATTTTATTATTCTTTTATTTATTTTTTATTTTATCCAGCTTATTTTATTTATCAACTTTTATTTGAATTATATTATACGTATAAATGTGTATATGTTATGTTATAATGTAGATCTATCGTTATTTCGTTTTTCATCACTTAGTGTTCCTATTTTCCTTACTTTCTTGCTTCTTTATTTATTTTTGAACTTATAATATTATTTATTTTAAACAATCTCTTCTTTTCTCCCTTTTTTTTTCTCTTTTTCATCCTAAAATACACTTCACCTATTTCTATAGTTATTATTATTATTATCATTTAAATTAAACTGCCTTATGTTATCTCCCTTATTGTTATAACAATTGTAATAATCCTTCTTCCCTTCCTTTATCTCCAATACCTCGTTCCCGGGTGCGTAAAAGTGCTAGGCGCTGTTTTTTATAGTTAAATGTTCGCGGGTTTCGTTTTAAACCTGGGTGTGTAGTTTTGTTGTCGTCTACTAGAGCTCACCACCTCCTAGACTATGATAGTAGTACCTACACCCATCCGCTAGAGATCGCAACACGTCGGCAAACAATACACTTTAAGCCGTGTATGTTAACTCTACCGGCCAGTCGCCTGGGAACCTCCCGCTAACCTAGCTGAAGAAGACAACTCGTCGAAAATTTCTAAACTCCTACAAACTCTCGTTTTTCACCTCCTGTAAGTTATTATTATTTTACAATTATTATATACATATATATATATATATATATATATATATATATATATATATATATACATATATATATAAACTTTTTTGGGACATATTTTTGTTATCAGGAAGCCAATAGGAACCGATTCCGCTCACTCCCACCCTCAACTTCCGCCATCCGAACAACCTCATAAGCGTCATTTTCATAATGAAAATTCGCTAAAAACGTCCAATTAACTCCACATTATCGTCGTCATTGAATTCATCCATAGATTCACACTTTTACTCAAAAATGTAAAAGCTTTACAAATAAACATACAAAAATATACAATTAGAGCACGTTTTAAAAACGAAAAAAAATTAGTCTACGAACAAAAACAGAAACGAAATGAACGTTTTTAAAGAAACCTCATGAAGGTTTTACACAGATTGTTTTTTTGAACACGCTACATTACAGTAATGACGGCAATATATGAATTACTTTTACGTCCTAGGAGTTTTTTTTTACATTCATTATTGTCCTCGGAGGTGAAAAGTACTAAATAACCTCCTATAACAATAATGATTGGCTTCTCATCCTAAAAACGGTCCAATAAAGTGCTCAATTACGTACTACCTCAAACAAAGGTATATTTTTTTATAACTGCATGCATTATTTCAGTATCTTCATTTAGAAATATAATCATATGTTTCAGATTCTAAAGCTTGTTGCAATCAATTGTTTCAACCTATAATTCTAAGTAGTCGAGAAGGAGAGATAGAAATTAATTTAACTTGTCTTAAAAACTCAGTTTATATACAATTCTTGATTGAGTTCTTAACAACTAAGAAGGAAATACACTCTTGTGAACACGTCAATTCATCAGCCTACACAACTCATCAATTTAAAAATGATATTAAATTGACGCTAGACTATAATTTGTCGCATCATAACTCTGATGTAAGAATCTTTTTTACTTTTCCTTATTATTTCGTAGGTATATAGAAAAAGTATTGTGTTTGCAAAATAATCCGAAACCGGGATGTCACCGGCATTATCCGATTCAGGCGTTTTAAGACCTCCTGGTGTGTGTGTGTGCGTGTCTATTATCATCGTAGCGCCCAGTGTATTTATGCTAGAGAGTTAAAATTGTCACAAAAATCAGTCTACCGCTGTAGACTATCGGTGACTATCTTCCACCCTTAATCTTTATTATAAATGGGTTTTAGTTTATGACTCAAGGCAGGTAAAATTTACTTGACAGATATTTTGAATTTCCAACTTACGATTTATTATATCACAGTATTTGTTAATGATCATAATGATCATTGTAAGTTAAAGTTTTAATACATTAAAGGTTTTTTAACATATTTTATTGATTGACACAACAACTATTATGGTTTTTATTAGTCATAGAGCTAAATAGTTTTTGCGGCTTGAAAGGTTTGGTAGAGAAACATTACAGTAATTGCACTCAGGCGGAAGTAATTAAAATTAATAAAAATATGATAGTAAATGAATATAAATAAATTGTAAAAAAAGAAAACAATAATAATAAAATTTAAAAAAATATATGATAATAATAAATATATAAAATAAAAGATAAGATAGAGAGCTTGAAAAAGAAGAAAACAATAATAATAAAATTAAAAAAAATATATAATAATAATAATAATAATAATAATAAATATATAAAATAAAAGATAAGATAGAAAGTTTGAAAAAGAAATAAAAATAAAATACATTATTGGTAAAAATAAGAATATAAATAATAATAAACCTGCATAAAGATCCAGCAGCCTCTGATAGCTAAGTATTCAAGAAGAGGGGAGGTCATATTATAGCGGGTTTAATAGCACTCTGGAAAAGAAAAAACACGTAAAGGGTATAACAGAAAATAAAGCAAATATAAATTGATTAAAAATATATAAATTGATATAATACAGCTTTGCGGCGCGGTCTTATAATTCACTAGGTAATACTACGGGTAACTTGTAGGTTTAAATTGGGATTTTCCGAGAAACTATAATGAAAAATTACACCTACACGTAGTTATTTTCAAGTTTGAAACACAGGAGATACCTCCAACAGGGTTAGTTGGGGGGAATACCCGATGTAAGAGACCGCGGGTGGATGGAGTGGTTACCGCTAAGGACCTAGATGTCGAAGCGGGTAATCTGGGCAAAAAATAGCACTCTGGGCCACTGTAGCCTCAAACGTCTAACTGGATTGTCTGGAAGGGTTCCAGAGCAAAGGAGTTGTACTGACCCTATCCAACATCAATAATAGGTGATAGGATAGAATGATGGGCTAAAAACTACTGAATGAGGTAGATTTGCTGATCAGAGACAGATCTACCCATAGAGATACTATTACTAGAGGGGCCCTATCGGTTGAATTTTGACATCAAAAAAGTAACCTGATCACCCTTGAGTATAAATATGATAAAATAAACATTAAAAATGCAGTAACTAGTATAATACAACATTTATAATAAAAAAAACCCCAACAGATGCAGGTAAAGCTGACAACGATTGATCTGTTATAACCTTATTTTACTCTTAGAGAAGGGTTTAATGAGGTTACACAGAGCCTCTGAGAGCCCCAAAAAGATGTTTCAGGCCTCTATAGGTATTGAGATAGGCTATGCCCCATCTAGTTAATGTCTCTATGAATCTACCCCTTTCTATTTAAAAATTTGGTGAGCTATTTTTTCGCCTTTTTATACACAATTAATCTAGTTTGTTGTTATTTTCAGATACATATCAATTTTAATAACGTCTTTTCAGGTTGTTATATATTAAGATTTACCGGGTACATAGGAAACGCGATTGAAAAAAGTTGCTGGTCATTACCGTTTTCAGTGGTAACCAACTACTCCAGGTCTATTAATTTCAATACATTAACCTCTTCTACTAATTATAACAGACAAAGGTATGATAAACAGTAATTATATACTAAACATAGCTAGTGTATATTATTATAAGTTAATCTAACAAAGATTGTTTATTTCAATTACTTACAATAGTAAATAATTGTAATAATTACTTACTATTGTAAGTAATTGTAATAAAGTATTTATAAAGTATATTATACTTTATAAAATTACTTAATTAAAATTATAATTAATTATAATTACGTATATATTGTAATAATAAAGTAAACATCTTAATACTTTAGGCATAATCTCAGAGGCTAACTGCCCCATGTGTGGGCATTATGAGGAGACAGCCTTTCACCTGCTTGCAGAGTGTGAGGCCTATACTTCTCTTCGTACCAGCATATTTGGCGTAGGCCTCTTGTATGAAGAGGAGCTTTCTTTTCTTAGTAGGAGAGATATCCTACAATGTATCAACCTTTCCAAGAGATTCTTGGTAGAGGTGGTGAAGGCTAAGGAATCGGGGCTGGCAAGAAGGGCCCAACAACGTGGCCTATTTGCCTGGCTTCGCCTTCCCACCCTATTAAAACTACTACTAATTATAAAGTAGTTTATAAAATTACTATTACAATAAGGCTTGATTATAACAGTTGAATATACTCTAAGACCATGATACGTCATACATATCGATACGACATATCGATATGACGTATAGATACGTGATAAGACATACATATCGTTCATCGTATGACCCATTTTTTTTGTCCTGTACAATCACTACGTTACATCGAAACATGTCTTGGTTTAACGATGCCTCGACATTTGATAATCTCGACTCTACATAACATCGACAGACGGGGGCAAGTTCTCACGTAGTCTCGACATCACGATGTCTCGACACTATTTAATGTCGACACGTGTGTCAATTTTACGTAGAATCAGTACAAGGAGAGTCACGTGACCCATTTTTGTCCTGCACAATCACTACGTTACATCGACACATCTCAAGATATCGTTAAACCAAGGTTTAACGATGCCTCGACATTTGATAGTCTCGACACTACATATCATCGACAGACGGGGGGAAAGCTCCCACGTAATCTCGACATCACGATGTCTCGACACTACATGACAGCGACAGATGGGGGCAAGTTCTCACGTAATCTCGACATCACGATGTCTCGACAACACTATAAAACGACGACACTTTTCCGTTGTCTCAATATGCGTTTGTCTTGACGCTTGATAACATCAAAACTTTATCTGAATCACGTCGATGTTACGTAGTGTCGAGACTATCACATGTCGAAGCATTCTTAAAGCCTGACATGTGTCGATGTAATGTAGAGTTTATACTGGACAAAGATTTGTCAAGTGACACCCTGTGCTTATTTTACTAAAGATCTTCACCTATAATAGTGACGAGGCTTGAGGCTCTATAGTGTCGTTACCCTGTAGGGACTGGAAATATTTATTTTTAATATTTTTACCCTGGGAGGGTTCTACGTTGTATCGACACTTGAATGTCTCGACACGACGTTATATCGACACATGATTCAGTGTCGAGATTATCAAGTGTCGATACAACGTAGAATCCTGCCACGGAAAGTGTCAACGTTATATAGTGTCGAGACATCTTGAAGTCGAAACTTCGTAAACGGAGCCGCTCAGTTTTGTGGACCATTGCATTCCTACAGTTGAAGCAAAGCGTCATCATGTTCATTGACGTGGTCGCCCGTGAAAGACCTGAATCCTGAACACCTGAATAATCAATGGTGATTGCCGTCATAGAGATATATACTAGTCGGGCATAACCTATCTCAATACATTGCGAGAACTGAAAATTCGTTTTGGGGCTCTCAGGGGATCTGTATAACCTCATTTAAACCTCCACCAAGAGTAAGTTAAGGTTATTATGAATCAATTATTTTCGTCTTCCGCACATTGTTTGTGTTTTGATTTGTGTTTATAACGTTCTCCTATATAAGTACTGTAATTTGTACTGATTATTTGATTGTATTTATAAGCAAAGGTGGTCAGGTTACTTTTTCGATGTTTCAAAATTTGGTTAACTTCTATATTCTAAGGGCGAGCTAAGCGAGTCCTATGTAGCAAGGATGAGCGAATCCAATAAGGTGAGACCAAGTTCCAAGGTACCCCGTATTCAATTATTTTTAATGTACTTTTTTACATTATATAATGTACATTTCATTTTTAGGAAGGAATTAAAAATAAATATATCAGATAAACAAATAGCGACGGTTAAAAACATAAATTTAGCAATACTTGTTGGCAACACTGTAAAGGATAACTGTTTTTTACAGGAACACAAAAATATTAAAACTGCAAGAACAGTTAACGGCAGTGAAAATGTAAGCAAAACATCTTCAAACTCAGAACCTGATATAACCATCAGTAAATTTATTTTTATTATTTTAAATATAATTAAAAAACTATTTAGTCATAGAATGTAACCATAGGTATTTTTATAGCTGTGGTCAAACTTGCCATTTTAATTTTTATTCACTTCAAATCTTTCAAAGAATTATTTGTATTATTGCATCATATTTCCTTATTGGAATATATTTGTTCTTTTGATTTTTTTGCGCTAAAACGACTAATTATGACAGATAATAACAAACCTATGGAAGGAAGCTAAAAGCGAGGATCTTGAACACAGGGAATGACGCACTAAGTCGATTTGCCATACAAACAAGTGACCCCATCAAAAATCAAACAATAAAGAGAACACATCACGAAACACACGTCAAAACTGCACATGCTTGGTAGAAACTGCGCATGCTTACAATCTTTATAACAGCGCAGGTACCGAGTCCGGTAGCTCAGTGGTAGAGCGCTCACCTTTCGACCTGGAGGTCGAGGGTTCAAATCCAGCCGGGGGAGGACCTCAATATGAGGTTATCCCTTGTACCGTACACTCGGGAGGTCTTGAATTCAAGGCCGGCCAACCCAGCCAGGGTTTTACGTGGTTTCCTTGGCTACTAATACGCAAATGCGGGGTTGGATCTAGTTTCATCTGAGACAAGTCTGGATCCACGTTTCCGTTGTCTCCAGCTCACGAAAAGTTAATGTTCTGCGGGCTGGGGGAGATGAAGGTCGGAAAGATATACTGAGCCTTTGTATGTCCGAAAACTTAGTCAGTGAAAGTGATGGCGGCGACACGAGTAACGTAAGTGACTAGGAACAAAGTGCTCGGTTCTTGAAGACAGACGTCTCCTAATAGCACTGCGGAGCTTTGACTTTCAGGTCAGGGCTATAGAATGAGTTTGTGCACGCTGACATCTGGGTGCTGGGTCCTTTGTCGGGTGGCGTTGGACTGGCCAGAGCGGTGAGCCTAGCTTAGAGTCTGGTGATGCTAGTGGAACTGATGAGATTGGTGAGACTGGAAGGACGAGGTCAAGTGAGACTAATGTGATCAGAGGAGCTAGTAAGACTAGATGAAACAAGCACACAGTGAACCAGTAGTCGGCGCTAGCCAGAGCGGTGAGCCTAGCCAGAGTCTAGCTGGTCTAGATGAACTAGGCACACGGTGAACTAGTCGCAGACACTAGCCAGAGCAGTGAGTTTGGATAGAGTCTGGTCGGGCTGGATAAATTAGACACACTGTGAACTGGTTATATGTGCTACCATGTACGGAGGGGGGCTTCCTGGATGATTGGATGTGCACAAACTCAGGGGCTAATGTTGAGTGAGATTTGAGTGAGGGGAAAACGCTAAATGACCCTACGGGTTAAAGCGTAAAAAAAAACAGCGCAGGTCTTAAATTTTAGAGGCAAACTAACCTCTCAATGGTTACCCATTGTTTATTGCTCGAGAAGGTTATAAACTCACTGAAGTGGCAAAGTATAGTCCAAAATTTAGCACAAATAACTTAACAAGCACCAGAAATATAACAATCATGAGAAGCACAGGAGAAAGTTGAGAAGCAAACTCGACAGCCTTGCTACATAACCTGCGTTTGGCGCCTTTTTTCATTATAACCATGGGGAAGGTAAGTTTGCTCCTATTTCTCTATCTCAAACAACTTTCACGGGGTCAGAAAATTTCCTTAATGCGTCATCCCCTTTAGTCAAGATCCTTGGCTAAAAGAGTTGGTAGGGTGATTCAATTGGAGGTTTTTTTATGAATGCATTTTTTTTCACCTATGTTCAGTCATAGTCCGGCGATGACGTCATTGCAGGAATCCGTATAGAGAACTTCCAATGTAAGCCTCCTATACCTATTTCTGCAATGACCTCGGACTAAGTTTGGTACATCGAATTGAATCACCTTATAACTGCCTATCATCTTGTCTTTGGATCAAGGTGATAATTTATCATCTTTTAGATATCGTACTAAGTGATAGTTTATAATCTTTTTATAAAAAAATTTATAGACTATCACCTTAGATTTAATTTAAGAATCACACTAATAAATATAATTTAGCTCCGATAACTTTTAAACTAGAAGTTATATAGCCACTAAACTTTTTCACTTGCTCTTTGTGTTTAACGCGATCTACCTACATGTCATTCGTTAAAAAAACAGTTCCAAGTTTGAAATTTATGTCTGTCAAAGTATAAAAAAATAAAGTCAGCATTTTCAAAATGGCAGCCGTTTTTAAATTAAAATTTTGTGGATGTATATTTGTCCCTTAGAGAGGTAATTTTGCACACAATCGCTACTCGATTGATCAAAGCACAACTTTTTTTCAACTGCATGTTTTCAGAGCACAACTAGACATTAAGTGCGATGTTTGTGCCAATTTTTAACTCTCTAGTGTGAACACAGCAAGAGTTATACGTGGCTACAGACCGAGTCCACCCTGAATATTCTGAGTGGATTTTATCAGGCATTTCGCATGATAAAATCCACTCAGAATATTCAGGGTGAACATGGTCCTTCTTCTGTATATCTACAATAAAGAAAACTATTAATTATTGTAGTTTTTATTAAAACTAAAACAAATGTTTGACAAAGTTTTTATTTTACAGAATAAAAAATGTGATTGCACGTGGATAAACGACACAGTAATAGAGTGTAGATTTAAGAACGTTGATATTAGTGGAACTGACTCAGGGATGGTAAAAATCGAATCCTTTGATGTTAGATGCTGCTCTAACAAACAGTGGTACAGACAAAATGTTTGTCAACAAAACGTATCCATCAATAGTGATGGGACAGTTGGTGATATATCGCCAACACTGACTTCTTTGTTATCTGAGACATCTACGAATACAAAACTTGCACCATTTGTAGAAACTAAAACGCTGTCAACACCACCACCCCCTCATATTATTCCGTATCCCCACAGTAAGTCGTATGCATATAATATATATATATATATATATATATATATATATATATATATATATATATATATATATATATATATATATATATATTTATAATAAGGATTAGGTAATTATAACCTAATAAGGCATAAGGTTGATAAAAGATGGTATTATCATTTTCGTGAAAATTCTGTGAGGGAATTGATTAGGCCCTCCCAGAGCATGTGGTAGGTATTGCTCAAACAAATGTTACAGCCTTTGTGCTTTAAGAAAAGTTTGTAACCTGTGGGTAAATTTTGTGTAGAAATGAGACCGTCTAAAGCTTAACAGGTACCTTTTAGAGCGGAATAAAAGTACCTGTTATTTAAAAAATGGTATACTGGTACTGGTCGTTGCCAGCTTAACAGTAACAGTCATTTAGTTTGATCAGATGGAAGTGACATATAGTTCTATAAGTAGATCCGATGGGAGTGACTGATAATACTATACGTAGATCTGATGGAAGTGACTGATAATACTATACGTAGATCTGATGGGAGTGACTGATAATACTATACGTAGATCTGATGGGAGTGACTGATAATACTATACGTAGATCTGATGGAAGTGACATATTCTATAAGTAGATCCGATGGGAGTGACTGATAATACTATACGTAGATCTGATGGGAGACTGATAATACTGTAGATCTGATGGAGTGACTGATAATCCTATACGTAGATTTGATGGGAGTGACTGATAATCTATACGTAGATCTGATGACTATATACGTAGATCTGATGGAGTGACTGATAACCCTATACGTAGATCTGATGGGTGGACTGATAATACTATACGTAGATCTGATGGAGGAACTGATAGTACTGATGGAGTGACTGATAATCCTATACGTAGATCTAATGGGAGTGACTGATAATCCTACACGTAGATTGTGTGAGGAGGAAGAGAACACTCCTTTTATTATTATGAGTACTTGTCCAGATTTGACAAATCTTTTTTAATGGAATCATGGAATGTCTTGTGGTAGAAATGTCATCAAAGAAGTGAGAAAAATGCATTTACGCATGGAGACAGCGGTCTGTCAACAACAGTGATGGGCTCAGGGTCCGCCTAATAACAACTAAAAATTCCTCAAGGAAACGTCTAGAACCTAGCCTGGAACCGTTATTCAGATAATTATAGGCTAGGTCTTATTTAGAGCCATTAGTAGCTCTAGATAAGAGTGTTAGCTCCACGACCTTAGGTTAGGAGCGTATGGTCTAACCTAGTCTAGAGTCTGAAAAAATCTCAAAGAACTATATCTTAGGACAAGTTAATAACTTTTTGCAAGTCAGTAGACTTTTTCATGGAGTTGAAAGGACGAATAACGATATTATCATTTTACTTCTCTCTAAAGATTCATTTTTGCGGTTCCAATGTTCCCAAGTGTTTGAAATTAAGATCTTTTACTCCGTTAATAGATTTATTAGACTGAACGATAAGTATTATAATTTGCCGAAATGTTTATAATTGTTATCTACTTAATAGGTTTTATGTTTTAGTAAAGGAGGAAGTAACCAAGCGACGGAATAATGGCATCGAGATTGCTATATTATTCTCAGTATGCGTAATCGGAGTGGGTGTTCTCGTTGTTGTGTATATCAAGATCTTTAAATTCAAAAGTAACCGTATCTTCCACTTCAAGTGTGAATATTCTAAAGACAGGCCTGTAGTTTTAGAAAGACTTGACATGATTCGTTTAAAAAATAAGGTCAAAATTCTTCTTCTGTATCCAAGAGATTGTCAACCATTTATGGATGCAATGCGGCAAATAAGAGAACTCTTAAAAAGCATCGATCATTTTCAGGTAAATAATGTAACTTTTATATCTCTACTTAGTTAAACCAGTCATTTATGGGTTCGATTAGTCAACCCAGTTATCTATGGGTTCGATTTTTTAACCCATTCATTTATAGGTTTGATTAGTAAAACCAGTCATTTATGTGTTTGATTAGTTAACCCATTCATTTATAGGTTGATTAGTAAAACCAGTCATTTATGTGTTGATTAGTTAACCCATTCATTTATAGTTTGATTAGTAAACCAGTCATTTATGTGTTTGATTAGTTTCATTTATAGGTTTGATTAGTAAACCAGTCATTTATGTGTTTGATTAGTTAACCCATTCATTTATAGGTTTGATTAGTAAAACCAGTCATTTATGTGTTTGATTAGTTAACCCATTCATTTATGTGTTTGATTAGTTAACCCAGTCATTTATGGGTTTTATTAGTTAGCCCAGTCATTTATGGGTTTGATTAGTTAAACCAGTCATTTATGGGTTTGATTAGTCAACCCAGTCATTAATGTTCTTTGTTTCAGCAAAATTTCTTGAAGTGAATTTGTGTTTTGAAGAACACCTTATCTTTTTTTAGGTTCTTGATCCATTTGATCCAGATTTGGATAAGGAAGTAGCTTCTAACCCTTGTTCGTGGGGTCTCACTTATATATCAGATGCATCAACCAAGGTTTGCCAGATATTTTATCTTATCCGACTGTGTAAATAATTCATCGAAGAAAATGAATCTCATTTTGTCTTCTAATTAGTCTAATAACTAGTCTCTAATTGACGGCGTTTTATTTCTTTTGGATATTATAAGTGAAAAATCGGAAAGATTTTTTCTACATTTACTATTCTTTTTGCATCGGGCTTACACTCCTGAAGTTTAAGGAACTCAGACTCCTCAAGTTTAAAGACCTTAGACTCCTCAAGTTTAAAGACCTTAGACTCCTCAAGTTTAAAGACCTTAGATTCCTCAAGTTTAAAGACCTTAGACTCCTTAAGTATAAAGAACTCAGATTCCTTAAATTAAAGGAGTTCAGACTCCTTTATTTCAACTAAGTTAAACTCCTTAAGTTTAAGAGGGTATCTCTTAAACCTCCTAAGGAAGTACCTTAAGTACCTCCTAAGTCCAACGATACATCATCTATTGAGCTAGAACAGTTTTTTTAAAGTAAGATTTGTTAAAGTAAACCCAAGTGCCTACAAAATAACGATGTGTGGCATGAAGGTACCAGAGGCCTATTGGCCTGGCATTGCCTCTTCTCCTCCCCTATTTACAAATAATTTTATGTTCCGAACGACTTTCCTGGAGTATTGGAAAGATTAGTTCGTATATAGGTTCTTATTCATAAAGTAAAATTATACTTTATAAAAGTAATTTATATAGTAATTTGGACTCCAAATGAGCAGGATTAATTTTTAAAGAAAATAACACCACCATCTAAAACTAACTACTACGAATACCTGAAACACCTAATGAATCGACAATAATTGTAAAAAAATAAAATATTCATAATAAATAAACATAATGGAAATTGGGGGTTGTGAACAGGTAGTATTGGCAGCTAGTTGGTGTTCTCGAAGATTTGAAGAGGCGTTACTGACAGGAAAAAGGTTGTCTTATTCAGACAACCAACCAATGGATAATGTGTTCAGTTTTTTACTACACCAATTATTTCTCGAGATTAATTTATCTTTTAAACAAATTCAAATAATCAGGTAAAATTATGTAATATATACTTTTCATGTTTGCAAAACATGAAAAGTTAACACAATATAATTGTCCGAGAGACACCTAGGAAATGTAACAAGTAATATGCTTTGCTACATCTGGGAACTGTTCCATCATTCGGCATTCGTCATCATTGATAGCTCGATATAATGTCATGTCCGAGTTCAGGCTCTGTCGGCGCCTTGATGAGTTAGACGTAACAAAACAGAGTGGGACATGACATTTTATCGAGCAATCAATGATGACGAATGTCGAATTATGGAACAGTTCCCAGATGTTGCATTGCATTTTGCATGTTACATTTCCTAGGTGTCTCTCGCACATTTATATTGTGTTTTTGTAATATACATTTACCTAAAGCATGCGAACAATAATTAACATTTTAAAATAAATATAAGCTTTACTTAAAATTTTTCTTTTATTTACATACTTTTATTTTCTTTTATTTTTCATATTTTTACTTTTCCTCATTTATACCGTAGGTATATAGGAAAAGTATTGTGTTTGCATAAATATCTGAAACCGGGATGTCACCTGAATTATTCGTTTCAGGCGTGTTTAAGGTCTCTCAAGTGGTTTTTATAAAGTTTTCTGTTTGTATTTGTGAATGTGTGTGTATTTGTGTGTGTGTGTGAAACACACACACACGCACAGATTGTGCGTGAACAGATTCACGCACAATCTGTTATCATCGTAGGTTTTAGCGTATATATACCAGAGAGTTGAAGTTTTTACAAAATCAGTCTATAGGTGTAGTACTGTACGGAAAATATTTTTATTACGTCATTAACAACAAAAATTTCGACAAATCATAAATCGCTGAAAAATGTTGCGGTGAATTTAAGATTTCCCACACAGGTAGTCATGTATAAGATTAATATATTTTGCCAAGTTTCATCTCATTATCACCATTCATTCATTTTTTATCTACCTTTTATCTTCCTGAAAAATCGGAAAATAATGCAATTGAATTGAAATTAGGTACAAGTGTATACTTTTATATAATAAATAAGTACAATATGGTTCGTTTCAAAACTTTGAGGTGTATCTATGATTTTTGTTGGGTCATAAAAGTTAAGCAACATCGAGGTTGGTCAGTGCCTAGATGGGTGACCACTGAGAATGAAACGAATTACTATAGGATAAGCGCAGCGAATCCAATGTGATGATGAAAAGTTGAGAGGTACACCGTACCTCTGAAGAATTTATTTATAAGCTTCATAGTTTCTAAACTTTCTCGGCTTCGCCATATGCCTAGCGAATTTCCTTTGAAATGCTTGCTTCTATACTTACTAATCCATTGCTTGCTAAGTTTCAACTTAAAATCTTAACTATCAAGATAGCATAGACCTCTGTTTGGAATACTCAAGCATGAAGACCAAGAGAGGAACTAAGTTCTACAGAATATTTAGGAATATTGTCCCCTGAACCAGCGAGACCCTTTCTGCCTTTCTCAGACTGTAAAACAAGTTAGCTCATGCTCTGCTTCTTCTATGGCGGCGGAAATATGATATCACAACTTCTGAAGCAAGACTTGGCCACATTTTTCAAAGGATATTTTTGTTGGGATATAATTATCTCTTATGCAGTATTCACCCATTTTCCAGGTTATCATGTGAACATGTGGAAGACTTCAACTATCAAAATATTACAAAGAACAATATATTTACATTGCCGCAGGAGATTACGTCGCTGATTCATCATATTTTGGGGTAAGTTGAAAACATAAACATAAAACTGCCTTAGAGCATAGAGTATTCATAAATCATTGAGTTTACTAGGTCGGACAGATTTAATAGGAATCAGAATAGTCAAATATGATGAAAATTTGCTAAATGGATCCATCGAATTTAGAACAATAGTTTAAAAAAACAAAGAAGATAGTGTCAGATGATTGTTTATTTCGATGAATTTTAATGTAATTTCGCATAGAGCGTTTTAATTTCTTTCCATATGGGCCTCTGGAATCTTCATTTAACCTTCTTCAAAGATTTATAAAAATGTTTTACCTCCAAAAAGGAGGAAAGGTACTTTTCTGTCCCTTTCTGTATATATTCTGAGGACGAGCGAAGCGAGTCCGAAGTAGGAAGGATGAGCGTAGCGTAGCGAAGGATCTTATGTGATGATAAAATGTTCCAAGGAACCCTCTACCCGATTTTTTAAATTTTCTAGAGACAGATCAACAAAACAATATTTCTCTTAAAAATAGTCAAAAATAGTTGAGTATATGATCAATGTCCCTGCGGTAAGTAGATAACGCGTAGATTAATTTATTATTATTGATATTTGGTTTTCAGAATGTTTTTTCTTTTGTTCCACAGGTTGTCACCAGATTTAACACTTTGTATGGAAGATAGGAAGAATTATATGCAAACAATTGAAGATTACACAAGGAAATATAATCTTTATCTGTATCATTTTCCCAACTACTTAGACAGACTCCTTCAAATAAATCAATGATTCTAAAACCATAATTTAAAATATATTAAACAAGCAGTGATACCCGAGGCAAATATTTTATTTATTAAACAACAAATTATTAATTATTCCTTTGAGGAATACAAAAAATAGAAGTTGTAAACAGCTGTAACAGCAAGAAAATTCTTTTTTAAGATGTTTTTGTCTATCTGGCGATTCTCAAGCCTTGCTTTATGATTGCTTGGTAAGTTTCTTGTTTCGATAAGTTGACGATCAGAAATGGAATTCTTAAATCGTGTTTTTTGACTTTTAATGGAATACAACAATATTCTCAACAAAATAGACCATGAATTGAACAATTCAATAAACGCCTATTATTTTAGGCATTTTATTATTATTTATGTTCATTCTGACCCAAGAGTAGTATAAATTTAGAGTTTATGAAGATTTAGGTCTTCCGGTGGTAACCGCGTCAATGTAGATGAAGAATTCGACGTTTCGCTTCCTCTGTGGGAGGCATCTTCAGGGATGTAGGACATTATGGATAGAAACACAATGCTCTACAAAACTGAACTGAGTCAGTTCAGTTTTGTAGAGCATTGTGTTTCTATCCATGATGTCCTACATCCCTGAAGATGCCTCCCACAGTGGAAGCGAAACGTCGGATTGTTCATCTACATTGACGCGGTCACCACCGGAAGACCTAAATCTTCATGACAATAACCGCAGAAGCCTACGCAGTTTTAATTTAGAGTTTAGTTAAGATGCATCAATTAGATTTCGATTTTACAGCGTCTAAAACTAATTACTAATCCCCTATTGTTATTTGTGAAGGAATTTCGTTGAGATATGTAATGTAGTCAATATGACCTATATAAGTCGTTTAAGTGTAAAGTTTAGTCAAGATCCATCGATTAGATTCCAATCTGTAAGCACTTAAAATTTAGCGTTGCACTAAACCCATATTATTTTCGAACGGGTCCCGATAGTACTTAAAAGGTAACTACTCAAACCTATGAGCATTCTAAGTTTAAAGTTTAGCCAACATCAAATAGATTCCGAGCTGTAAGCTCTCAAAAAAAGAATTTTTACACTAATCCTTTACTGTCATTTTAGCACTGATTAAGATCTGACATAGTTTATGACTCCTTCTGATATATGATTAGTCAAGTTTCAACATAGGTCTAACATCCTTCAAGTATGTGGTAGGTTAACATCCTTTAATTAGTTTTCGAGTTATAAGCAACCAAAATTTTCAACTTATTATATATATATATATATATATATATATATATATATATATATATATATATATATAAAATATATATATATATATATATATATATATATATATATATATATATATATATATATATATATATATATATATATAATATATATATATATATATATATATAGATAATATATATATATAATATATATATATATATATATATATTATATATATAATATATATATATATATATATATATATACATATAATATATATATATATATATATATATATATATATATAATATATATATATATATATTATATATATATATATATATATATATTATATATATAATATATATATTTATATTAATATGTTCAATTTAAAAAATTGTTAAAAATTGGGAAATATGCAAATTAAGTTGAAATGTCCTACAAGTGTACCCTTTGACGTCATAAATAATTATACGTAGTTTCGTTATAACATAACAAGTCTATCAATGATTTTTGGTGGTTCATAAAAGTTAACCAGCATTGAGCTTGTTCAGAGCCTAGATAAACGAACGTATTTTACTATTTGAGGACGAGCGAAGCGAGTCCAAAGAGCAGTATAAATTACCGACTTGTACTTCTGAGACGAGCGAAGCGTATTTTGCAGTATAAATTTACCGACTTGTACTTCTGAGGACGAAGCGAAGCGAGTCCAAAGATATTTGCAGTATAATTTACCGACTGTGTACTTCTGAGGACGATCCAAAGATATACCGACTTGTACTTCTGAGACGAGCGAAGCGAGTCCAAAGAATTTTGCAGTATAAATTACCGACTGTACTCTGAGGACGAGCGAAGCGAGTCCAAAGATATTTGCAGTATAAATTTACCGACTTGTACTTCTGAGGACGAGCGAAGCGAGTCCAAAGATATTTTGCAGTAAAAAATTTACCGACTTGTACTTCTGAGACGAGCGAAGCGAGTCCAAAGCAGTATAAATTTACCGACTTGTACTTCTGAGGACGAGCGAAGCGAGTCCAAAGATATTTGCAGTTATAAATTACCGACTTGTACTTCTGAGGACGAGCGAAGCGAGTCCAAAGATATTTTGCAGTATAAATTTACCGACTTGTACTTCTGAGAGACGAGCGAAGCGAGTCCAAAATATTTTGCAGTTATAAATTTACCGATTGTACTTCTGAGGACGAGCGAAGCGAGTCCAAGATATTTTGCAGTATAAATTTACCGACTTGTACTTCTGAGGACGAGCGAAGCGAGTCCAAAGATATTTTGCAGTATAAATTTACCGACTTGTACTTCTGAGGACGAGCGAAGCGAGTCCAAAGATATTTTGCAGTATAAATTTACCGACTTGTACTTCTGAGGACGAGCGAAGCGAGTCCAAAGATATTTTGCAGAATAAATTTACCGACTTGTACTTCTAGGACGAGCGAAGCGAGTCCAAAGATATTTGCAGTTAAATTTACCGACTCTTCTGAGGACGAGCGAAGCGAGTCCAAAGATATTTTGCAGTATAAATTTACCGAAAGGACGAGCGAAGCGAGTCCAAAGATATTTTGCAGTATAAATTTACCGACTTGTACTTCGAGGACGAGCGAAGCGAGTCCAAAGATTATTTTGCAGATAAATTTACCGACTTGTACTTCTGAGGACGAGCGAAGCGGTCCAAAGATATTTTGCAGTATAAATTTACCGACTTGTACTTCTGAGGACGAGCGAAGCGAGTCCAAAGATATTTTTGCAGTATAAAATTACCGACTTTACTCTGAGGACGAGCGAAGCGAGTCCAAAGATATTTTGCAGTATTTTTTACCGACTTGTACTTCTGAGACGAGCGAAGCGAGTCCAAAGATATTTTGCAGTATAAATTTACCGACTTACCGAACTTATTTTGCAGTATAAATTTACCGGACTTCTGAGGACGAGCGAAGCGAGTCCAAAGATATTTGCAGTATAAATTTACCGACTTGTACTTCTGAGACGAGCGAAGCGAGTCCAAAGATATTTGCAGTATAAATTTACCGACTTGTACTTCTGAGGACGAGCGAAGCGAGTCCAAAGATATTTTTGCAGTATAAATTTACCGACTTGTACTTTTGAGGACGAGCGAAGCGAGTCCAAAGATATTTTGCAGTATAAATTTACCGACTTGTACTTCTGAGGACGAGCGAAGCGAGTCCAAAGATATTTTGCAGTATAAATTTACCGACTTGTACTTCTGAGGACGAGCGAAGCGAGTCCAAAGATATTTTGCAGAATAAATTACCGACTTGTACTTCTGAGGACGAGCGAAGCGAGTCCAAAGATATTGCAGTATAAATTTACCGACTTGTACTTCTGAGGACGAGCGAAGCGAGTCCAAAGATATTTTGCAGTATAAATTTACCCGACTTGTACTTCTGAGACGAGCGAAGCGAGTCCAAAGATATATTTTGCAGTAATAAATTTACCGACTTGTACTTCTGAGGACGAGCGAAGCGAGTCCAAAGATATTTGCAGTATAAATTTACCGACTTGTACTTCTGAGGACGAGCGAAGCGAGTCCAAAGATATTTTGCAGTATAAATTTACCGACTTGTACTTCTGAGGACGAGCGAAGCGAGTCCAAAGATATTTTGCAGTATAAATTTACCGACTTGTACTTCTGAGGACGAAGCGAAGCGAAAGTCCAAAGATATTTGCAGTTATAATATTTACCGACTTGTACTTCTGAGGACGAGCGAAGCGAGTCCAAAGATATTTTGCAGTAATAAATTTACCGACTTGTACTTCTGAGGACGAGCGAAGCGAGTCCAAAGATATTTGCAGTAAAATTTACCGACTTGTACTTCTGAGGACGAGCGAAGCGAGTCCAAAGATATTTTGCAGTATAAATTTACCGACCTTGTACTCGAGGACGAGCGAAGCGAGTCCAAAGATATTTTGCAGTAAAATTACCGACTGTACTTCTGAGGACGAGCGAAGCGAGTCCAAGATATGACTCTTACCGACTTGTACCTGAGGACGAGCGAAGCGAGTCAAAGATATTTGCAGTATAAAATTTACCGACTTACTTCTGAGGACGAGCGAAGCGAGTCCAAAGATATTTGCAGTATAAAATGTTACCGACTTGTGCATCTGAGGACGAGCGAAGCGAGTCCAAAGATATTTTGCAGTATAAATTTACCGACTTGTACTTCTGAGGACGAGCGAAGCGAGTCCAAAGATATTTTGCAGTATAAATTTACCGACTTGTACTTCTGAGGACGAGCCGAAGCGAGGTCCAAAGATATTTTTGCAGTATAAATTACCGACTTGTACTTCTGAGGACGAGCGAAGCGAGTCCAAAGATATTTCAGTATAAATTATACCGACTGTACTTCTGAGGACGAGCGAAGCGAGTCCAAAGATATTTTGCAGGTATAAATTACCGACTGTGTACTTCTGAGGACCGAGCGAAGCGAGAGTTATTATTTGCAGTATAAATTTACGACTTGTACTTCTGAGGACGAGCGAAGCGAGTCCAAAAGATATTTTGCAGTATATAAATTTACCGACTGTACTTCTGAGGACGAGCGAAGCGAGTCCAAAAAATATTTTGCAGTTATAAATTTACCGACTTGTACTTCTGAGGACGAGCGAAGCGAGTCCAAAGATATTTTGCAGTATAAATTTACCGACTGTACTTCTGAGACGAGCGAAGCGAGTCCAAAGCATATTTTGCAGTATAAATTTACCGACTTGTACTTCTGAGGACGAGCGAAGCGAGTCCAAAGATATATTTGCAGTATAAATTTACCGACTTGTACTTTCTGAGACGAAGCGAAGCGAGTCCAAAGATAATTTTGCCAAGTTATAATTTTACCGAACTTTATACTTCTGAGGACGAGCGAAAGCGAGTCCAAGATATTTTGCCAGTATAAATTTACGACCTTGTACTTCTGAGACGAGCGAAGCGAAGTCCCAAAGATATTTTGCCAGTTATAAAATACCGACTTTTACTTCTGAGGACGAGCGAAGCGTCAAAAAGATTTTTGCTCAGTATAATTTACCGACTTGTACTTCTGAGGACGAGCGAAGCGAGTCCAAAGATATCTATGTGCGAGTAATAAATTTTACCGACTTGTACTTCTGAGGACGAGCGAAGCGAGTCCAAAGATATTTTGCAGTATAAATTTAACCCGACGTGTACTTCTGAGGACGAAGCGAAGCGAAGTCCAAAGATATTTTGCATAGAATGTACCGACTTGTTACTTCTGAGGGACGAGCGAAGCGAGTCCAAAGATATTTGCAGTATAAATTTACCGACTTGACTTCTGAGGACGAGCGAAGCGAGTCCAAAGATATTTTGCAGTTATTAAAATTTACCGAACTTGTACTTCTGAAAGAACGAGCGAAGCGAGTCCGAAAGTTTGGAGAGAGTGATAAGCGAATCTGATGTAATGGAGGAAAAAAAGTTCCGAGGTACCGTACCCGTTTTTTTCATTTAAAATTCTTGTATAATTAAAATCCTTAATTACTCTGTTTTTCCACAATGTTATAATATATTTTTCGGTAGTTAGTATTATTAGGGCGAGTTACCCAATAAGAGCAGTCANCGAGCGAAGCGAGTCCAAAGATATTTTTGCAGTATAAATTTACCGACTTGTACTTCTGAGGACCGAAGCGAAGCGAGTCCCAAAGTATTTTGCAGATAAATTTACCGACTTGTACTCTAGGACGAGCGAAGCGAGTCCAAAGATATTTTGCAGTTATAAAATTTACCGACTTGTACTTCTGAGGACGACGAAAGCGAGTCAAAGATATTTTGCAGTATAAATTTACCGACTTGTTACTTCTTAGAGACGAGCGAAGCGAGTCCAAAGATATTTTGCAGTATAAATTTACCGACTTGTACTTTGAGGACGAGCGAAGCGAGTCCAAAGATATTTTGCAGTATAAAATTACCGACTTGTACTTCTGAGGACGAGCGAAGCGAGTCCAAGATATTTTGCAGTATAAATTTACGACTTGTACTTCTGAGGACGAGCGAAGCGAGTCCATGATATTTTGCAGTATAAATTTACCGACTTGTACTTCTGAGGAGAGCGAAGCGAGTCCAAAGATATTTTGCAGTATAAATTTACCGACTTTACTTCTGAGGACGAGCGAAGCGAGTCCAAAGATATTTTGCAGTATAAATTACCGACTTGTACTTCTGAGGACGAGCGAAGCGAGTCCAAAGATATTTTGCAGTATTAAATTACCGACTATGGTACTTCTGAGGACGAGCGAAGCGAGTCCAAAGATATTTTGCAGTATAAATTTACCGACTTGTACTTCTGAGACTGAGCGAAGCGAGTCCAAAGATATTTTTGCAGTATAAATTTACCGGACTTGTACTCTTGAGGACGAGCGAAGCGAGTCCAAAGATATTTTGCAGTATAAATTTACCGACTTGTACTTCTGAGGACGAGCGAAGCGAGTCCAAAGATATTTTTGCAGTATAAAATTTACCGACTTGTACTTCTGAGAACGAGCGAAGCGAGTCCGAAGTTTGGAGGATGAGTGTTAGCGAATCTGATGTAATGAGGAAAAGTTCGAGTACCCCGTACCCGTTTTTTTCTTTTAAAATTCTTGTATAATTAGAAATCCTAATACTCTGTTTTTCCACAATGTTATAATATATTTTTCGGTAGTTAGTATTTATAGGGCGATTACCCAATAAAGCAGTCACCCACCCAGGCACTGACCACGCTCGATGCAGCTTAACTTATATGATCTAACAAAAATCATAGTTATACTTGTATTGAAACGAAACTTGGTGTTTTTATTTATTATATAATGGTATACACTTGTACCGAATTTTAACTCAATTATTTTCCGTTTTTACATTTTTTTAAAAAACGTACACAAGACTTCTCATAAAAATTGAACTCATGCTGTTAAGTAGATGAATCTTAGCACATATATTTAAATCTTATAGCCGCATGCCGCATGCGTGATAAATTTAATTCTGATCGCAAATTTTTCCTGCTTTGTGAGTTTTCAAAATTGTTGCTGATGCATTATTGCGTCATAAAAAAATATTTTTCGAATAGCACAACCACACCCATAGACAGAATTTCGTACAAAGTTTCAACTCCTTAAGATAAATACACTGGGAACTACGATGATAAGACATACACTCACACATACAGACAGAACTTAAGAGTTCTTCTCCTAAGACCTGACACGAATAATTCATACGTCATTCCGGTTTCGTATTTTTCGCTAACATCCAAATCCTTTTTCCTATATGTCTACGGTATAAATGAGGAAAAGTAAAAATGCCTGAATCTTATTATTCAAATTTTTTAGGGAGTTGGCAATATTTTTCTTTTCTAACTATATTAGTAGGTGAGAAAAGGGTGAGGGATTATTTAACAAACGTTAAATCGAGAAAAAGTTATTTCTTTGTAATAAAAGTCACGGAATTCTAGAGTAATCATAACTTTTACCTGAAGTAAAATGCAAGAAGTTGCAGAGCTAAGAGAGAGGTATATTGGAGGAGGCGGAGCCCCGTATTGATCCCCCCATTGTATGGAACTTCTCCACCCTCGACTACCTCCAAGCCCTTAGGGTTCAGGGTGTAAAGACCCTGTTTTCTTTGGCACGGCTTCCCTTTCTCACATGGGTTTGCTGACACAAACCACTACTCTCACCTAAGCTAAGGACATAATTAATTTGTTTGGGGTCATTAGCTCATTTAAGTGACTTGCAGTTAGAGTTGACCATTTAGACCTAGGCAGCAGATTAGGACTATTTATTTTAGAGTTGAAGGAAGTAATGATGATAATAATAATAGCTTTTTAAATAGCAATGAAGTAATTCTGAATAAATAAGCAACAACGCTGTTTTGTTTATGAATATATAAGCACAACAGTTAACTCGTCCGAAAATAGTTAACGACTCTACAAAAAAGTAAATGTCTCCACAAACTAGTAAACGTCTCTACAAAATAGTTATTGTCTCCACAGAATAGTAAACGTCTCTACAAAATAGTTATTGTCTGATTGATCATGCTTGAAATATTAGAACATCTTACAAATTCCAGTTTTCTTGAAATAAGTGGTTTCCTTTAGCTCATGGGCAAAACACGAAGAAAACATGTTTTAAAGGTGATAGAATGTTCTATAAAACGAGTGTTTAATAATCAAAATCAGATAAGTACAACCAAAGTTACGGCTCTTCCAAAGTCAGCGAATTTCTTGGAACAATTATTGCCTTTTTGTGCATTTCTTTGGCCATTTAACAAATCTCATAACTTTAATTGTAGCTATCAAATTTTGACGAAAATACACTCGTTTCATAGGAAATTTTATCAGCTTTTAAAAATGTTCTCTTCATGTTTTGCACACGACCTACAGGGAACCACTTATTGCAAAAAAAAACTGGAATTTGTGTGATTTTCTAATATTTTAAGTGAGTGCATTCATACGAAGGGCTCCACTCTGGATAGGCAGACTATGATTTTCCTTAATAATTTAAGGTATATTTTAAGAAAAATTTGGTTTGAAGTAATATAATATGAGTCACATTTTTTCGGGTCCAGCTCTTAGACAATTAAGATTTTGATGAAAACACAACATTCTGAGGACCAGAGAACCACGACTGAGGTTGTGAGAAAAAGTACCAAGGTATATTTGAATAATTTCAACTAAATCATCAAATTTTAGAGTTATTGTAATTCAAATTTTAAAAAATTAAAACTCAACTTCAAATGGCAAACTAAACAAACAAACTAAACAAAACTACCAATAGCACAATGAAGTTTTACAGATCTTTTAGTCAACTGTATATATGTGTCTATCAATCATGTTTTCTATTTTTAAAAGTTTTTTTGATGAAAAAATGGGTTAACAAGGTCCAAAAATTTTAATTTTCCAGACACCACAACCATAAAAAAAAGTTTGAATTTTAAGCTAAGTTTCAACACTTGTACTGATCATGATGAAAACAACTTAGAAAGTCTCAAAAAGCCAAAAACAGATCTGATTTTTTGTTTCTTAGGGTATGAGAGGAGGTAAGGAATAAAATTATACGTCTAAAAAAATAAAATGTATATTAACGGCTAAAATTAAACAATTAATAGTCTTTTAATTAATAGCAATGCAAACTTTTAGAGTATAGCATAGAATGCACACAATTCAGACATAAATAATATAACGGAGGAACGACTAAATAAAAAAAAACATGCTTATAAATATAATATTTATAATTGAAATGATCAGAAGAACAAAAATAATTGAATAAAATGTTGAGTATTGATTCATTTAAACTAAAACTAAGTATGGTAGAAATATATCACAATTGTTTAAATATAAAGACTATAAATTAGATTTGTAACACTATACTGATTAACAATTAAAATATTAAACAAATCTATCACATGACATTAATAACTGAAATCAGAAGAGGAAAATATAAACAGATTTTAGTAGCATCTAAACCTACTAAAATTAACAATTAAATTTAAAAAAAAATAATCAAACAAGTTGTAACATAACTGAGTTACTAACATAATTATAAACAATAAAAATTAAATTTTAAAAAATTGAATACCTAAAAAAGATACTAATTATTATATTTTCTGGTGTTTATAATACCACTCGTGGTCTAAATCATAAATTTTATCTTTCCACTTAAATCTTGTCGGAGGGTTTTCTTCACCGTTTTCAAAGACAAAAAATTTACTTATCTCTATAGCTAATTTTGATTGTACCAGACCAATAGAACCGGCTTTTTCGTGACAAGGATGATAAATACGACCGCCTTCAGGATCCATAAATAATTTATCCGGTTCGAATTTATTAAAAAGAAGATTGGCAGCGTGATTATAACAGAATATTTCCTCTCCGTTGGAACCAGCAGCTACGTGAGTGTAAACAATAGGGACATCATCACATCTGATAAAATTTCTTTCTCTGCCGCAGGGAGAAAGGTATGGAAATGATTCCTGATAACGTCCAATATCATTTACTTTCAATCGTTTAAAAAAGAAAACTAAAAATTCTTTATCTAGAAAAAATTTAAAAAACATAGATAAAACCAACCTAATAAGTTTACTGAAAAGCTAATAGAGAAACAAATGAAATATAGTCACATGATTATGTAGCGGAAAAATAGTCAAAATAATAATTTAATTAGTAATTATAGTAATGTGGTAAAAATGCATCTTATTGAAGAACTAAGGTGAGGGTTAATGGAGTTCATCTTAATAAAAGATAAAGAAGTCTCTCCACAAAAATATATTTTCTATAGCAAAGCGCTTTCAACCTAACACGAGGTCATCTTCAGTGAGGTTACTTCATTGAATAAAGAAGAGGGTGATAGATGAGTCTTATAGATCAGATTTCAAAGATAGACTCATCTTATTGACACCATAGAGGTATATTACTAGAGGGGTCATAGCCTACACTGAGAGGCTTGAAACATCTTTTTGGGGCTCTGTATAACCTCATTGAAACTTCCTCTAAGAATAAGTTAACATTGTAATAAATTTTCTGCTTTTCACTTATCGTTTCTGTTTAGGTATATTAAGGGCTTTACTATACATTTTTCTGAATTGTTTGCTGTTTATTTGATTATATTAATAGTCGAAGGTGTTCAGGTTACTTTTTCAATGTTTCAAAATTCAACCGATAGGCCCCTTTAGTAATATATCTCTATGGACTCACAGGCAAACTATTTATGGTTTATCTGATAGTTTTTGACACAGAGATATATTTGAGTTTTGATCGGTTACTGCCAATGATTGTGATGGGAACCCATTGCTACCAATTATGGCAAAATAAATTGCCTATAGAGGTATAAACGTTAATAGCTTTACTTTTTAATGATGAAATTAAGCATCACAATGATTTCAATATTTCATTATAATATTTTATATCTATATTCAATACAGCATTGCAACAATCTTCCTGGAGATCAATGTCAATTTTTTAAAGAAATATTTATTTTTATTTTACATGAAAGAGTGACCCATTCAGTGTTGATAAGTTTGGAACTTTTGTCTGTAACACGGTGTTGGCAACCCTAACATTTTTTTAACTGAAATATGGTGCCAGGCTTGAAAAATACTATATATTTTTTTAATATATAGTAATTAATTAAGGACAAGCTTTAATTCATTAGTCACTCATTTGTCCGTAGTGGCCACCTAGTGCTGCAATCATTACCCTTGTAGACTGTTTACTCCACAATCTTTACATAGGTTATATGATTGGTGATCATGACACAAGTTTATTTCCGAAATTTAATTTCAACTTTTGTTTACATTATTATTTATAAAGATGAGAAGTGCATGCAGAGCTTTCTGGTAAAGAACAGATAAACTAATCAATTATACAAGAGGTAGCAGACTTATGCCTTCCAGAGACAAATCTACATTATACCCATTGGCACCGCTTGCATCCAAAGGTAACTGTACTTCACCATAAATAAAATTCTCATGGAACTTATTAAGATACATCAATCAGAAATCTATGCTTTTTACAATATAAACCTTTTTTCAATCCTAAATAAGTGGCTCAAGACATCAATTTGATCCAAGTATTTAATGTCTTATTTTTTTCTTTTTATAAAAACTTTTGCCAAAGAAATTGGCAAAAGTTGTATTACTTACAATTTATCTCTCCAAAAGGGTTCAACAAATTATAGTATAATTCATCATTTGATACTACCGAGTTTTGCAAAACATGAATAGTTGACACAATAAGTCTCTCGCACACTTATATTGTATAGCATAATGGTCTTTGGGATTTCACTAAAAAGTAGTACATAGATAATTACCCTTAAAACAAGAAGTAAAATTTTTCATTCTAGCATCATCTAGAAATAACTAAACAAACAAGAAAAATATAATTAAGATTTCTATTAATTATACAAATTATTATTTTAATGAAAAATATAGTATAAAAACACATAGCTTTTCATTAATTTAAAACTATCGTTCTGTCAATTAAAGTTTTATATTTTAAAGTTTTTCATTAAAATAGGAGGTTTCAACAAAATTGGGAGAACTTTGTATGAATAGACAGCTGTAGTGTGAATTCTTAAAGTAGGCCAGCATTTGGACTGATAATAAGGGCTATTGATAAGGCCTTCATCTTTTGAACAAAGTTGTAACTATATGGAAGATTTGACAAAATTTTAATTAATTTAAATCTGTTCAATATTAAAGACAAAATTGTATGTGTTTAAACAAAATGTTCTTATATTCATTTTAAAAGAAATAAACTCTCAAATATAATTATCCATGGACAAAAGTTAGTTTATATGAAAAACCTCATAAAAGGAAAGGATATTTAGAAAATTATTTGTGGCGGGAATTTGAAAACCTCCTGATAAGATAGCCTACAGGTTACCTTTGTTCAGCTGTCTATTAGTGCCAAATGAGTTTGGAGGATAGGCAGCCTTGTTTATTCGCTATTTTTTGTACAAAAACAATTTTAATCACGTCATATTTAAGTGCCTCCTTCATAGATGTTACAATGTCAGACACAACACAATACCTTTATACAGCAAAGGTCAGTTAATAGCTACAAAAACAACAATTTCAGGCAAACACAACAGTTGGTTACAACCTGGAGAAGTACCTAGATCTAATTAGCCACCAGGCTCTAAATGGGCATTATATTTCATGATGGTAAACCTCAGAAAAACACTGGACACGAGTTTTCAGGTAAAGCTAAGCTTTCTAGAAATGGAGCAGTAATGCAGGAAACGCACTATACTAGCATATTGTGGAAGTAGCACACCTTTTGAAAGTGTAATTTAACAAGATTCCCATGCTGCCCATCATAAATTAAAATAAAAGGAATTAACTAGTTTCTATCAATAAATGCTACGATGATACTCTAGCTGTGCTTTAGTTAACCTGGACTGTTATATAATCTTAACTGGACTGTTATATTATCTTAACTGGACTGTTATATTATCTTAACTGGACTGTTATATTATCTTAACTGGACTGTTATATTATCTTAACTGGACTGTTATATTATCTTAACTGGACTGTTATATTATCTAACTGGACTGTTAACTGGACTGTTATATCATAACTGGACTGTCATTAATTTATAAGTCACCAGTCCCACCCTCAAATATAGCCACCAGTCCCACCAAGTCAGCAAATATAGCTCTTGTTGCTTAGCATCACCTTCACAACAGAACCATGATAGTTAACAAGAACCTAAGAAACCCTTATAATATTAGGTCATTCAAAGAAATAGATACTCCTAGGATAAATAGTTCGGCCAGAAAGAATACTGTATTTATAGATGGAATAAAAGAATTTAATAAATTAGATAATCAATAAAAGATGTCAAGTAATAAAGCAATTTAAGAATTTATTATTCGAACACCTACATTTAGAAATGTTAAAAGCCTATTAGTGTTAATTTATTTTTTTAAATAAAATGCTTTTTTAGTGTTTTATAAATGTAAAAATTGAATTTTTGTATTTTTTGTGTATTTTTGTAAGTAAGTAGCTTTGCTAAATAAATATAAATTTCATTTTAACAAAACAAATAGCTTGTATTTTAATTCAACTCTAGCTTAACAATGGGTGTAACTACATAACAAAGTGGATTTTATTTATTTTTTTTTTTAATTCAATGGTGGATTTTAGCGGGAATAAGGACTTCTCCAATTCACTCACTTTTAGTTGAGATGCATCAGAGGTTGCAACAATAATGAAACCGTCTCACCTACCAAACCTCTCTTCTTCCCTTTTACCACCATAGATTCATCTATGTTTAACCAAATGGTTGAATCTCAAATAAGCATTGGAGATTCAATCAATTACTATGTACACACAGCGTATTTAAAAGGCGATTGTATTGGATATGCAATACAGTCAACTAACTTCACGGTTCTTACAGTGTCTTTGTTTAGTCGATCAAGTGAGATCTGATCCAGCCAAAACATCACATCTTTTATCGTGAAGGTTCACTTTTGGTTATAAGGAAGTTTAAATCAAAAAATATATTTAATTAAATTGTGATTTCTTTGCATAATAATAAAGTTACACTAAAAAAAAGTAATATTCCAAAAGTTATTTCATCAAAAACGGTAATATTGAAGTGAAATAAAAGTTCGACAAGGTTATCCATTAAATACGATCGTCTCTAAAGGTTCATACAGGGGATCCATTTAGATTCCATCTCCCTAGTTCTAGCGTATGAGATCGGATCCCCTCCGCATGGTTCATACAGCTAATTACCGTATTGAGAGATCGTATCCAATAAGATCTGCAGATCTAGAAGTGTGTGTGAACGTACTAATAGATTCATCTATGATCAACCAAACGGTTGAACCTCAAATAAGCATTGGATAATCCATCATTGGTTTAATGTAGATGAGAGCTAACATTCCAAACAGTTTGTGGAGCATAATAAGAGAAACTAATTATAGAATGACACAAAGTTAAAATCAAATGACAGCGAGGGAGCCATGATGTAATCCTTAATCTCAAACCCCCAATTTCATATCAAGCCAACCTCATTGGTTCCTCAACACTTTTTTCCCATGCTATCAACTGAATTTAACTGTGTGTCATACTGTAACTGTTGGACAAAATGAAGTTTGGTCCATGTTAAAAGGTAGGTATGGGAAAACAGTCCAAACAGTCGCCACCTTTATTCTACAATAATTTACTTTAAATCTATCAAGGAAATAAAAGTCATAATACCATTCCATGGTGGTCAATATAGTAAAAATATTCCCTAAGATTTTTTCCTGGTGACTGTCCCTGAACGTAAGATACATTTGTGCAACAGCGGGCAGTGATATTAGGTTTAAAATTGTAAATTGTAAGACAATTTTGTGCTTTAAGAGAGCGATTTGATATTGAAATTAAGACTCGGGAAAATTTCATAACATTCATAATAATAAATTAAATAAATAAATAACAAAGTAACCCAAACAAATGGAAACCCAATAAAGATTATACTTGGTAAACAAAATCATAGAGATATATACTAGAGCGGGCATAGTCCATCTCAATGCATTGAGAAGCATGAAACATCATTTAAGGGCTCTAAGGGGCTTTGTGTAACCTCATTAAAAACCTCCTACTAAGTAAGTTAATGATATAATATCAAATTGATTTCAGCATCCCGCACATTGATTGTGTTTTGATTAGTATTTTTAACACTCTCCTATATCAGATATTGTAATTTTGTACTGATTATTTCATTATAATTATAAGCGAAGGTGGTCAGGTTATTTTTCCAATATTTCAAAATTTAATCTATAGGGCCTCTCTAGTAATAATATGTCTATGAACAAAATACTATTAGTGAAGTTATGAAAATCACATTGCATAAAAAAAATAATGATATAATAATTAAAATTTTTTCTTAATGCTATGCCATAAAATTATTAAACTGTTTAGTTTGTAATACGACAGTTAAAAAGCGAGAAGTATTGTTGAAAATGTTAAAAGCATAGTTAAAAGTGTATTTTTCATGAAGTCAAAAAAATCAAATTTGTATATCCCGGGTGTTATTTGGAACGCAAACGTTCACATGAAAAAAATGTGCAAATAAATATATTATAAATTAAATTTATTTTTAAATTATTTTATATTATAAAAAAAGTAAATAATTTTTTATTATATTTGTACGATTTTATAATAAAACTAATACTAGAGTTAAAATCTAAACCTAGATCCAGGATAGAGGCAAATGGCGTTTTGTTTGATGCCTTTTGTTAGGTTTTTTATCCTAATGTAAATTTTTATATGAGTGAAAAAGTCTTATTATTTTAATTTGAAAATGTTTTTATTTTAGACTGTTTGTGTTGTGTCGAATATTAGTGCCATGAAGTTGTTGTGATGTAAATTTGGGCTTCTTGTCTAAGCTGCATAGAAGATATTTGAATCCACACAGTTAGAAAGTAATCTTTATTTACTTTCTTGTTTTTCTCATTATTTCCTTTCTTTCTAGTCATATACTTGTTTCTTATCACTTATATTATTCTAATAATTGGTATTCATATGTTTAAGTGTGGATATGAGTTTTTAAATTATTTATTCTATAGTTAATGTTGCAATACTTTTACTTACTTCAGCAAAGTTCATGGCAGTTGTTATGTTATGCAAATCTGTCATTGATAAAGATGTTTAATAATACATTGATTGATATATTCCAAGCGCTAAGCCAAGTTAAAATGCTTCTTTAGCGTAGTGCTACTATTTCCTGAATACAAATGAGTTTTATACATCTTCATGGATTTTAAGTATAGTGGAATAGAATCAACAAGTGACTTTATGCACGCATTTCAGGCTGCTATGACTGCTAATATGAAAAGAAGACAATTTTGGCTCCTAGACTACTGTTAGCTTAGAATAATACTATATATATAGAAGGAGCACAGGACCGTAAACACTATGTAATTCCACTGATAACACGAAAGCCGGTTGAATGGTGGACTTAAGTAGGGGTACCACCCTAACAACAAAACATTATTTTAAATATTTGTCATAAATATCTCTTAATGAAGAAAGATTGTAAAAAACAAATATAATGACTTAAAACACCTGCTGAGTATTTATTAAAACCGGTCTTAGATAGCAAAAAGGTGGCGGAATACAAGAATCTACATTTAGCTGACAAGGACTACTTTTAATATAATTTTAATTAAAATCGTTAAAATACAATTTAAAATGCTTAAAATATTGCAATGAACCGATATTTATATTAGTATTTTATGAATAATTAACCATTAATTAATAATAGAACATAATAATTCAGGAACCGAAAGTATTGCCATTTTTTTTAAGAATATTTTTAGGTTGGCAGCATTACTTAAGTCCACCAGTGAACCGCCTTTCGTGTTATCAGTAGTGCTCCTTCTATGTATATAGTATTATTCTTAGACTGTTAGCGACCATTGTAATCGTAGAGGAGGTTATGCCTATGTTATGATGCCTGTCATTGATGAAGGTTACTTTGTGTGATAAAAATTCGGACAAAACAATAAGAATAACAAAATTTGTTGGATAGTAGTAAACAACGTAGAGGGTTTGCTTATAATACAATAAGCGGCTGTTTAGTGGCCGATATTTACAGCTCCACATATTTAAAGTTAGGTTTTTAGCATTATATATACGTAATGGATACATAATTTAAAGTAGTATGAAAATTATTATTCATGTCAATTATTAATATTATTTGTCGAGAAATTGATATTCTTCTGTCTATTACAGAGTGGCAGCCATTTTTAAAATATCAAGAAAACTCATTCATTTTTCAATACTTGCACTAGTTTATTATGGGGATGGTTCACTTTTTATTATCTTCTTTTTATTTTTTTCAATAGAAAAAAATGCATTTACTGATATATTTCAGGCATTTTTGTCCCAATCTAAAAAGGAGAAATATTTGGTCGCTGGGGCTACATTAATTCTTGATTACTATAGAGAAATTTACACATATGTTATGTTCCGTGTCATTGATAAATATTGTTTTGTGTTCTGAAATTTTATGATTGTTCTGTAACAATTATAAAGTTGTTTTGTGTCAAGATGTAAGGGTTTCAATTTGATGTAAATCAAACAAAAACACATTCGGGGTATAACCCAAACCTGATAGAGTTTATTAAGGTGATTCAATTTGATGTTAATCAAACCAAACACATTCGGGGGTTATAACCCAACCTGATAGAGTATATAAGGTGTGATTCCAATTTGATGTAATCAAACAAAACACATTCGGGGGTTATAACCCAACCTGATAGAGTTTATAAGGTGATTCAATTTGATGTAATCAAACCAAACACATTCGGGGGTTATAACCCAACCTGATAGAGTTTATAAGGTGATTCAATTTGATGTAATCAAACCAAACACATTCGGGGGTTATAACCCAACCTGATAGAGTTTATAAGGTGATTCAATTGATGTAATCAACCAAACACATCGGGGTTATAACCCAAACCTGATAGAGGTATATAAGGTGATTCAATTTGATGTAATCAAACCAAACACATTCGGGGGTTATAACCCAACCTGATAGAGTTTATAAGGGATGTCAATTTGATGTAATCAAACCCAAACACATTCGGGGGTTATAAACCAACCTGAGAGAGTTATAAGTGTTTCAATTTGATGTAATCAAACAAAACACATTCGGGGTTATAACCTAACCTGATAGAGTTTATAAGGTGATTCAATTTGATGTAAACAAACAAACACATTCGGGGTTTATACCCAACTGATAGAGTTTATAAGGTGATTCAATTTGATGTAACAAACCAAACACATTCGGGGGTTATAACCTAAACCTGATAGAGTTTAAAGGTGATTCAATTTGATGTAAACAAACCAAACACATTCGGGGGTTATAACCCAACCTGATAGAGTTTATAAGGTGATTCAATTTGATGTAAACAAACAACACATTCGGGGGTTATAACCCAACCTGATAGAGTTTATAAGGTGATTCAATTTTGATGTAATCAAACCAAACACATTCGGGGTTATTAACCCAACCTGATAGAGTATTAAGGTGATTCAAATTTGATGTAAACAACCAAACACATTCGGGGTTATAACCCAACTGATAGTTTACAAGGTGATTCAATTGATATAAACAAACAAACACATTCGGGGGTATAACCAACCTGATAGTTTACAAGGTGATTCAATTGGAGGGGTTTTATGAATGTAACGGAGACGTCATTGCAGGAATCAGTATAGACAACTTACATTATAATACTAACAAATTAGAGCATTACTACTTAATAAGGAAAAAAATTAAAATACATTTTCCAGAAATTATTTCTCAGGATGCATTCATTGAGATTTAACACGTCAATTTTCATTTAGACATGTTTGAAATAAAATAACTGATTTAGCATTTGAATATTTGTCCCTCTGCCCTAAAATATCTTTTGTGCCTAGATTAAGGGTCCAAGGCAAGACATCTCCTATAATGCGTTTTGGAATCTCATATCAGCAATACTTTGTATACTTAGTCTGATTTATTTGTTTAAAGTTCCTTTTCAATGGACTTTTAAAATCATATATAAAATCAAAATAGAGGGTAGGGGCCTTTCTTCCATACCATCCTCCTACCATCTAGCACTACTGAACCTAACAGATATCGCAAAGGTCATTGACTGAGACATATACCTACATATATGCAACATTATATATATGTGTGTGTATACCGTTTGCGGCATTTGGGATGATTCAATTAATTCAACCGAAACTAGTCTCAAATGATTTAGCTTGCTGTCTATTTAGCTTATCGGTAATACATTCTTTTACCATTAAAATTTTTAATATGACATCATAACATGGGTTGATTTGAGAAAGCCTTCGATAGTTATGGTTCGCCTTACAAAAAATTAGTTCTTAAGACTATACATATAAAAAAAGGCTGCATTGCTTCAATGAAAGCATGCATCTTACTAAATATGCAGTTAATGCATACTGCCCAGTTTTTATTAAATTATCCTTTACAAAAGTTTTATATCAGTTCATTTCATCATTCTATTTTATGATTATAATCGTGTAAGTGTGGATAACTCAGCCGTGTTTTACCTAAAAGTGAAAACTTTATTTGTGAAAATTTACCTGTAGGTTTTCTTTCTGCTGTTTATTGAAAATATATAATTATTATTTTCAGGATGCCTCAATATGGAATTTCTATGTAATGGGTATGGAGGGTTCAGTAAGTCATGACAACGATTCTTACAATACAGCCGCTCTTTCGCCAAATAAAAGTCAAAAGCCTAAAGGTACTGATTTCTTGCATTTAATGATATTGATAGATAGTTGGTCTTTGGTTTAAATTTTTATTTTTAAAAACCCTTTGTGCCCTATCAAAATTATGTTGTGAGCCAATCATGTATCTAATTTTTAAACCTCATTTCTTATTGGCTCTATTATGTTTTTATTAAGAGATTGATTCTGGTAGAGAAATTAGTGAAGTTGATTAGGTTTAAAAACCCATCATGTTATTCCCCCACTCTGTTAGCCCTCCTTGAAAATTCTGTTCTTAAGTGAAATGCCACTTTTTTAAAGATATTTTTCTTTTGTTTTACATTTTTCATTTATAACATAGGTTGCTTGGAAAAATATTGTGTTGGCACTAAAATTCCGAAACGGGGATTTCACTTAAATCCCCCCATTTCAGATGTTTGCAAGACCTTCTGTTTTTACCAAGTTGTCTGTCTCTTATAATGATAACAGACATACAACTTGGTAAAAACCAAGCTACAATGGTAGCTCCCTGTGTATTTATGCTAGAGAGTTGAAACTTGGTACAGAAATCAATCTTTCGATCTGGGAAATAATTTTTCTGTGACGTAATTAACCATCATTGATGACTCAGCAAATTTTTTTGAAAAGTTGTACAAAACAAAATAGTAGAAGAAATGTGTAAGTCAAATAAAGCCAACAAATGTGTTAAGTTTCATTTCATTATCAGCATTAGTTCAAGTTCATTGAAAGACATGTAACACTTTCAAAAAATTTTAAAATTAAAAAAATAAATAAAGTAAAAATTATGTTATTAAATAATACCCTTTATATTAAATTAATACCCCTGTATTTTTATTCATTTATTATTTGTATATTTACACTTTCTGATTATAGTGTTTATTGGATATAATTTGTTCTTAAAGTTTGTATAAATCATTTAAACTGAAAATTTATCCTGTCCATTTGGTAGGGGATATTACAAAAATTTAAATATATTTATTTATGTTGAATATTTTTGTTTATTTTGTGCTCGTTTGTATTTTTATGCAGGCAAAAAAGTACAGTAATAAACCATATTTAATGATTAAACACTCCTACTATTTTTTTTTTAAAAAAAACCTCCTACTTTTTGTTCACGAAAATCACTGGGCTCCCTATATACTATATTGTACACAGTTATAGTAATTTATTAGCGTTGGAATATAGTGTTGACGAACTAATGAGGTTGTTGCCGTATGAAATTGTGGATGTGGTTTAACACTCTGGACTAGCCTTATTGGCCCTCTCTCATTACTTTCCCATGCTATCAACTGATTATAACCATGTGTTATACTATAGTGTACCAAGTTTTATTTCAATACTGCTAGTATTTCAACAGTTTTTGTTAGATTACTAATGTTAAGCAGTATTGAGAGTTAGTCAGTACCTGGATGGGTAACCTCTTGGAATATAACGTATGTTTAAAATGTCTACAAGGTGACCGAAGCAAGTCTGAAGAACTCCAATTGTGGGATATCCATATTTAGAGGAACTAAGTGGAGTGGATGGGTTTAGTAAATTAGGAATGTCGGGGAAAAATTCTTAGGGTCCCTGTACCAGATTTTTTGAATTAATGATTAATTCATTTTTTAATTTTATTTTTTAGGTGTTGAAACCATCAATTTTGAAAGTAATGACCCAACTGGTGATTTAAGTGATGTAAGCATCTTGGCTTTAAAAATATATTATATGTTTGTTACTGTTCTTAATACTTCTTTAAACTTGGCCAATTTGTGGTTAAAAGAATATTATTTTGCATTAATAAAAAATAAAAAAGCAACTGGATGAAAAGTACATTTTTTTTAAAATTTGGTGGTATCTTTTCACCAAATCTTTTTGGTTGTATATTTTCTGAATCAACTGTGGGTGAACAAAGTCATTATCTTATCTTGTTTTAATTGAATATGATTGTCTTTTTGAGTTTTGTGATGTCACATAGATACATTTATATCATTCAAATAAGTGAATTTAATTCTCATACCATGGCAAATCTAATCTGCCTGGGATGAGTGCAGATCTTCTTATTAAGTCTAGGAAATTATTTCTAATGACTTTTAAAACCATCATTTCATCAAAATCTCACCAAATTAAGTGAGTGCTTTATGCAGGCTTGTAGAATGTGGAAAACAAAACTTTTTTTATGAAGAGTCAAAAATTTGACAATGAGTAAACACGATACTGCTAATTGAACCGGGGCTTAAGTACATTATTTTTAAAGTTTCTGTATGCAATGTCAAGTACCCATAAGAAAAAGGGATTGAGAAATTTCGGAAATTCACTTAGTGAAATGTGATTTACAGCTGTCTATTATATGGTATCAAATTAATGGCCTCATTTGGTTTTAAAGGTTTGGTCTAGAGGAGTTGGATCGGAGGAGGATGGAAGTGTTAAAGTGTCACACTCGAAGAAAGTGATAAAGCATGCTTTGAAACAGCAAGCTAAGAGAAGAAGAAAAAATACCAACATCGCTGCAGGTTGTTCATCCGCACCTCGACTCCAGGCTCATGGATCTCCTTCAGAATGTATGCTCTTTCCCCCCTCACATTTTTAAAGTTTTCTTAATGCTTAATTTGTTTCTTTTCCGTGTTTTAGGTTTATAGGAAAATTATTGTAGATCCATAACTGGGATTTCACTTAAATCATTCAGATTTTTTAAAAACCTCAGTCAAAGTGGTTTTTATCAAGTTATCTGTGTTTATGTGTGTTTATTTGATCATCGTAGCTCCCAGTGTGTTTACTGTTAAACACACAGTTAAACAAACTATTAACTGCCGTTAATAGTTTGTTTACATTTGCTAGGGTAAAACAAGATGGCTGTGTCCATTGCACAGTTTAATACAAATACCTCATGGATGAAATGTAATTTGCATGCAATGTCAGACAAAAATCACATTTGTTTCCTTACTTGGTAGCAGAGACAGTTTTTTCCTTACTGTGTGCTAATTATGTACACAGTAAAATAATCGCAACAATACAATTAATTTTATTTTTTGTATTTCAGTTATTATTTATTATTTTGTATACTTTTTCAGTGGATGAAGTCAATGTTAATATTGGAGTTTGCTACCGCCAGCCAACAATGGCTGAAGTTCTTGCATCCATCCCTGGGTTTAATTTAAAACCTCGGAAACGGTCTAACAAGAAATTATCTGCCGCTGCCCAGTTAGAACAAACTAAAGAAGGCTGTGTGGATCTCGAGACACCTGATTCTATCCTAGTCAATTCCAACCTCCGTCAGTTACTGAATAAACACACATTCTCATCACTTCCTCCTCTCTATCAGTACAAATTACTGCAACTACTTCCCCATGTCGATCGAACCTTGGGCCATTCTGATTATGTATATAGGTAAGTAATTGCAAAAAATAGCTATATTTTTTATAATGCAGAAATATGGCTAAAAACTAGAATTTTGTTTAAACACACATTTTTTAACATTATGTGACAAACATTAAATCATAAAATATGAGAGCTGTTGTATTCTTTCACTCTTAAACAATATTGCCTTCAGTTTGATATAATGTGGTTGATTCTTAAATCTGCCTGTCTTTTAATCATGATAACTCATGCAATTTTAAAGAAATTAACACAATTTTTTGCTCAAATTAGTGATTTTGGTTTTATTTTTACCAATATTTTAACTGTTATAACTCTGGTTTTATTAAACCAATTTTGATTTTTAAAAATAAATGTGTCTCAGATTGAATAATTTTAAATATAGAGCCAAACATTTTGATAAAACCAATAAGAAGATTGCTGGCTGAATACTGGAATTAGTATATAGTAAGTTAAACACTCATTTTCATTGTGTCTGGCTGTTAGAATATTAAGACAACAAACGTTTAATGCTATTGACGGACTAACATTCCTGGTTTCTATTTGTGTAATACATTATCAAATGTTTATCCAATATGATTGTGTGAGAGACACCTAGGAAATGAACAAACAAAAAGCAATGGAACATCTGGGAACTGTTCCTTCATTCAATATTAGTCATCATTGATTGCTCGACATAATGTCATGTCCCACTCTGTTTCATTACGTCTAACTCATCTGGGCGCCGACATTGCTTTTTGCTTGTTACATTTCTTAAGTGTCTCTCACACAATTATATTGTGTCAACTATTTATGTTTTACAAAACTTTGTAGTATCAAATGATATATGTTTTGGTAAATATTTTATATTTTATTCTTCAGAATTCTCATTGATGATGAGAAATGTCAAATGATGGAACAGTTTCCAGATGTAGCATTGATTCTTGCTTGTTACATTTCTTAGGTGTCTCTCGCACAATTATATTGTGTCAAATGATAAATTTTTATCTGTAATAATTAAAAAAACAACTTAAGTTTATATATAAAATGTATGATACATTGCTACCATTTGTTGTGCGCTCTCAACAAAAGGTGTTTTCTGTAGCATGGATCAGGTTTACAGGAGTGGCCAACCTTCTTGTTGGAAAATTAAAAATTGCAGAATGTTTTCCTTTTTTATTCTTGTTTTTTGTCTCGTTCTTTATGCTTAATTCTTTTTAATAAAACAAAAAACTGGCAACCCCAATAACCAACGTAACCTATTAAATAATCACAAAAGACAGTTAAAACGCACTCGCGAGATTGGCTCTGGTCAGTATGATGGTGCGGTAATGAGAAAGATGCATAAATTTTAACCTATGGTTTTTTTATTGTTAGATTAATCTGGATAAGAAAAAAATGTATTTCACATAAAAAAATATATTAATTTTATACATTTTATTAGTAATTAAAAAAGTAAGATTTACGGCAAAAAGCTATTACGTCACTTGGGTTGTACCTTAGAATAATACTATATATAGAAGGAGCACAGGACCGTAAACACAATGTAATTCCACTGATAACACGAAAGGCGGTTGACTGGTGCAACTAAGTAATGCTGCCAACCTGACAACAAAACATTATTTTAAATATTTGTCATAAATATCTATTAATGAAGAAAGATTGTAAAGAACAAATATAATAACTTAAAACACCTGCTGAATATTTAATAAAACTGGTCTTAGATGGCTAAAGGGTGGCGGAATACAAGAATCTACATTTAGTTGACGAGGACTACTTATTATATATAATTTTAATAAATACGTCAAACTACAATCAAAAATGCTTTAAATATTGTAATGCACCGATATTTATATCAATATTTTATGAATAAACAATCATTAATTAATAATAGAACATAATAATTCAGCAACCGGAAGTATTGCCAATTTTTTTTAGAAAATTGTATATTGTTAGGGTGGCAGCATTACTTAGTTGCACCAGTCAACCGCCTTTCGTGTTATCAGTAATGCTCCTTCTATATAAAGTATTATTCTAAGGGTTGTACAGTTGATTGGTTCATTTCAAATCTCAAGGTCAATACTAAAACTAACAAATGTCCCAAACCCAGTTTTGGTTATACCAGTTTTATTGTATTGCAGGTTATTTTTAAGTCCCAATGATCAAAATTGTCATATACACCTGGGGTTTTATATTTTTTATTTTCTTTATTTAGTAATTTTACAGTATCAAAAATGTTTTAGACAAAGCTGTTCGGATCTGAGGAAAAAAGTTTTAATTAATTGTTGTTTACCTAATATGTTGTTTATTTATTATGAAATTATTGCTTACAATTTGGGTAAATAGTTATTATTTTATTAATCAGCATTATCTTTTGTAAAAAAAATCTCGTGGATAATTGCTTGTTTTAAATTATTTTAGTTCAAATTACATACGTACTACATATATTATCTTATAGTTGGGACGTGTGAATCCGATTTTGGGCTGTATACGGCGTTAAGATTACTAAAAGAAATATTATTTCTTTATTATTAAATAATATATTTAGATAAATAGAAATAAGTAATAAATATATAAGATAAGAAATAATATTATTTAGATATATAAAATTTAGATATATTAAATATATAAAATAAGAAATAAATATATATTTAGAATTATTATTAAAGTTATTACATATTAATAAAAGAATAACTATTTCAAATTCCAAGTAATGATTTCATAAAATGGAACGAAAATTAAGGTGAACAACAAGCAGTTGCAAATTTATCACTGATAGTTTATTATGTGCACAAAACATTTCAAACCTTAAGCAACTAAATATAACCCACTATTAATTAAATCAGTTCTAATTAAATCCACTGTGGTGCGATACCAGTCCCACCTTGAACAACATGCCCCAACAACAACGGTAAACTTTAAATATTAATTATAATGGGAACACTTTGACATTTTTGGCAAGTACTATAATTCATTAAATGTATCATAATTTTAAATAAAAATATATTTAGAAAACAAACCCCCATCTACTTCTGAGCTCAATGATCTGATCACTCTGACCTGTCAAGTGCAAATGAACCCTTAATGTTTTACGTTTTAAAATTTGAATAAATTTTGTCTTTTAATATTTTTGTATATAAATTTAAATTTCTATTCTGACTACTATCTTCTGATTAATATATTAATATTATTTATTTTATTATTTCAAATGAAGCTTATTATTTATGATTTTCTTATCTTTATTATAAATTTTACATTGCTTTCATTTTATGTTTTGACCTCTATGTAAAAAGTATAAATACTTGTGAAATAGGCTCGTGTAGTAATGAATTAGAGATAGCTCCATTCCTCGATGATATTTTGCGCCCAGGGTATGCTAATCTAAGAAAGGAACAATAAATTCCTAATTAGCCCCTGTCACCAGTTTATTATGATTTCAAATGCCAAACTGTTTGAAAAGTTAATTTTTTTAACACAATTTGCTATTCTCCTATTGAATTTTTGTTTTATTTTATTCTTCTCACTATGTATTATTTACATTAGATAATTGTACTTGTATGTTTTTAGATTAAGTCCAGCAGGTTTAAATAATGAATTTTTTGCTCGCGCCTGTACGGACTGGAGGGAACGGCTCACTGAAGGTGAATTCACTCCTGAAAATCAAGCCAAAATCAAAGCTGAGCAAGAAAAGGAAAAAACTAAACTAGATCCTTGGAAGGTAAAGTTATTTAATTATGGTGTTAACAGCTTGTGTTGTTACATTTTATTTTTTGTGTTAAATCTCTTGTTTAATATTTTGTGTAAGTGTAAATGTGTTTTGTTATAGTTAAAACATTTTGAACCAATGTGGGGTGAGTGCCTAGAAGAATGGCCTAGTGTTCCTCCTGGAGTGTTAGAACGTTGCGGTAATAGTAGTGTTACTCATGCAGCCACTGCTGTGTCAGCAAATACTTCTGTCCAAGAACAGCCGACTCCTCCTCCAAATAAGAAGAAAAGAAGTAGTGGAGGGGCCACAAAGCCTCCGGCTCCACCCCCGCCTCCCCGACCTGTAAGGACAGTCGGGGCTGTTACTCGAGCCCAAGCTTCATATAGAGAGAAAAGACAAGCTGAAATTTCTACTGAGCAATATCATAAAAAACCTAAACCCGCTGAAGGTAAATATTTAAAAAGAATTAATTTTTTTATTATCTCCCACAATAAAGGTGTTCACTTTAGGCAACCTAATGCTAATAAAATATGGGCACCTTACCTCCTGAAGATTTAGGTCTTCCGACAGTGACCTCGTCAATGTGGATGGTGCATCCGATGTTTTTCTCCCACTGTGTGAGGCATTTTCAGGGATGTAGGATGGATTAGTTTACCAATGCTCTACAACAGGGTTACGCCAAGTGTGGTCTGGGGGTCCTTGAACTTAATAGACAAAATATTATAACAAACATGTAAACATTAATTAATTAATTAAATTTAATGGTACTATAATTAATAATTATAATAACGGTTTTCCTAAAGGAAAAATAATCTTATTAGATTGTTTGTAAATGTGTGAATGTTATGTAATATAACACACGGCTAAAGTCAGTTGACAGCACGCCAAAAAATGAGGTAGACAAAGAATTCTATTGATTTAGACCAACTCCGCCCTTTTCCCCTCTACCTCATGCTAACCTCGGTACAAAAAATACCTTTTTTGTAAATAAAATCTTATAAAGGCAACACTGGTTGTAAACATTTGTAACCTCGCCTCGATTTAATATCCCTCATTGTGCATTTTGATCTTTTTGAGTTCGTTTTGTTATATTTTAATCTGTTCAATGCATCCAATTATTGCAGAGTTTTATTTGACGCAAGGAAATTGACGTATTTTTCAAGCATTTCTTGCTCTTTGTGTACAGCACAGGGTCTGTCAACCAAGACAGCATTTTTTTGTAGAATGCCATGTCTTTCAATAGATCATCATCTTTACTTTTTTAAGGCATGAATGTGTATTGTGCCATATTATTTCTATAATATGAAACAATAAGCATTCAACTATACAAACTTGACACAAAAAAATGGTGGGTTTTGAAAAAAAGTAAAGTATTATTATGTCAAGAGCAATACATCATGCAAAATTAAAATGTCATGTATTTAATCAAAATATGTTATTAATAATAAACAATTGTGCTTTAAAATCTATCTATGAAAATAAGTAATTTTAGCAGACCATTTAAATAAACTTTTATCATAGAACTATTATGATCCATTGCATTATGTAATTAATTAGATCTTCAGTTTATTGCTAACCTCTTGCTATAATCAGAGAAGGTATTGTCTGAGGGTTTATTGCAAGTCTAATAAAGGAATTATTTTATTGATGGGAAACTAGCTGTTCGTTCCTTACCTCTTTCTCAAGTTAATTTGTAGTGGTTTTCATTCATTTTCTACTTGTTAAGATAAAAGAATTTATTTTTCTCTATAGTTTTTTTTTCACTTTTTTTAATATTAGTTTAATGATTTTTTTCAGACGAAGTTGTTGTTGAAACTGTTGTTTCTCCTGAAGATGATTTTGCTCCAAGTGAAAATAAAGTGGAAGAGTCTTCAGTGGAGAATGATAGTAATGCGACTGAAGATGCTGCATCACCTGCTAAAAGTCTTAAAACTTTGCCAAAGAGCCCTGCCAGGAGCCCACTTAGAGTTAATAGTCCAACACCTGTTAAAAGTCCTCTTCCAAGAAGTCCTGTCAGAATCTGTAAAAGCCCTTCACCTAGTATTAGGAGTCCTACCCCTAGAAGTCCAATATCTGGAATTTCAAGCCCAACTCTTTTGTCTAGGAGTCCTGTTCCTCAAGGAAGAAGTCCGACTCCTACTTCTAAAAGTCCTGTTCGTGTCAGAAGTCCTATATCATCTAATAGAAGTCCTTTGAGAGTTGCGAGTCCTTTAGTTGCTACCAAAAGCCCTGTAGCCTCGCCTAAACCTTCTGAAGTGTTAGTTGAAAAGAGTCTTAGTAGAACCGAAAGCCCATCCTTCGTTGAAAATGAAGAGTCAGCTACTGCTAGTAAAGTCAACTCACCTGAAACTCATCTTATCTATCAAGTAGAAGACAGTGAAGATACTCAACCAGACAAACTAGAGGACAATACAGAAGTAGGGACCTCCTCTGATAATTCAACCAAAGCATCACCTGTTATACCTGAAGCAGTTCCAAATGAAACTTCTGTCAGTGTTAGTTCTATAGAGACCACTATAGTTTATAGTGTTAGCAATTGTTCTAGCGATATTAGTTTTAGTGATAAAAGAGACTGTGAAATCTCAGAGGTTTCTTGTAGTACTGAAAATTTGGAACCTACTTTCGAAGCTTTGGATCCTTTAGAATCAAATAATATGTTGGGTTCAGATGCTGTCAGCAATACTGAATCAGATACGAGGCAGACTGAAGAATCTCCAAAATCAGTGAAAATGGAAGAAACTTTAGAGAAACAAGATGAAGAAGATTGGGAAATAATTAAAGTTGATCCTAACAGTAATGAGACCCTACAGGAGGATCAGGTTGGTTCTTCATTACTTTATTATTATGACTCATTCATTCTTGTGTTGATTGTTTTAACTATTATTATTTTGGACTACTGTGACCATTTAGCAAATTTCCTTCGGGGAAAAATTTCCTAATGGGATAAGCGTTATGGTTGGAGAATCCGTTTCAAGGCCCCTAACCACAAAAAAGGGTTTTAGCATATATATATATATATATATATATATATATAATATATATAATATATATATATATATATATATATATATTATATATATATATATGCTAAAAAAAAGGGTTAGCATATATATATAATATATATATATATATATATATATATATATATATATATATAATATATATATATATATATATATATATATATATATATATATATATATATATATATATATATATTATATATATATATATATATATATATATATATATATATATATATATATTATATTTGTGTGTGTGTTTGTATGTATATGAAGGAAAATACTAGATAAAGTGTAACATAACAATCTTTTATAATAATAATAAAAGGTGTTGAAGCGATTAGATTTGAGGGGAATTTGAATATTTTCAACAGATGTCTTCTTTGGTCAGATTAGGTTGGGAAGTCTTGAGAGACTGTCATGTGTGCGGTCACTCAGGCCTTCCTGAGTGAAAACATAAAAGGGCTAACCTTTTAAGATTTTTGTTTGTTCTTATAGTATAACGCACGGTTAAAATCAGCTAACAGGGTTGGAAAATAGTGTTGAGGAACCAATGAGGTTAGCCTGATATGAAATTGTGGGTGTGGTTTAATATCTAGGAGTAATCTCATTGGCTCCCTCCTGTTCTTTGCCCACCCTGTCAACTGATTTTTATGCTTTAATATATAAATGCATAAATTACACTTTGTGGTATTTTATGTTTTTTAGATGAGTGGATTATGTAGCAACGAAGGTAGTAATTTATCCTGTGTTACAACCAACACTGAAACGGACAAACTTGATGAAGCTTCAAAGTGTTCTAGTTTCAATACTGAAGAGAGTTATAATGCTACCGATGTTTTGCTGTATCAAGATCCTTTAAAAGATGATGAAGCAGCTCTGCTCGCAGCTGCCTGGGATGCCGTTGGTTCTACTACTACTGACAAAATACTCAGAGATATTCAGAATCAGCACCAACAGCTTAGTAATCTAGTGCCTGTAAGTTATCAAATATTATTAGAAGCAAAGACATAAATACTTAGAGGGTGTACATAGGCAGAATAACACAGTGATAAGGGGTCTGAAAGTGAGACAGTTTCCACTAGGTTCCATAACTGTAGTTACCCCTACTATAGTCTCCGTAGAGATAAACTAGATACTCCCTACCCCTCTACAACTCCTATAATAGCACCCACTCTACAAATGGCGGATATTTTTCTATGACATCACATTAAATCCATTTTTACAATACAGATGATTAATTAATTACACAATTCATATTTGCACATAACCACCTAATGTTGACTCAACAGGTGTTGAGTGAACGACACCTGTTCACAGCAACAGGTGTTGTTCTCCTTTTCCCTTCACATTTGGTTTGATTTAATTTGTTTTATTGCATAATTTTAGGGGGAAGTATCTGTGATACCTTGTCAAGAAGAATTAGAAGTAAGATTGGAAGAAACGAGTTTACCCGCGTGGGATGTTGTTACATCTCAACCTCAAGACTCGCAACCACCTCAACAGCATTCTCATGTTAAACTTGAACTTGAAGGTAATATTTACTCTGCAGATCACGGTTGATAACACATTTATTATTGCCGGAGTGCAATTAGTCATAGTAGCTACAGTTTTGGGTCTCTTCAATCAGATGTGTAGCTATAGTCTTGCCTCTCTTATTATTATTATTAATGATTGGGGTTGGAGTCGAAGATAGACCCCATTTGCAATGCGACTGGAAGTCTATTGTACAATCCCCTCAATTGGTCCAGGTCAGAATAATCCTTTCCCCGGACTAGGTCTAGGATCTTTTTGACCAGTGATTCATTGGTAGAGTCAAACTTAGTAAGAGTGCTGCTACCAAAATTGGAGAACCTTTAAAAAGCTAGGGCTTCACATCTCAGAAGGATGTGAGAGGCCTTTTCGGTTTCCAATTCACAAAGCCTACACACTGGGTTATCTTTAAAGATACCAATGGTATGGAGATGTTTTCGTAGGTGACAGTGATCAGTCAGTAGTCTAGTTACTGTTCTAAGGTCCCTTCTGCTGAGACTGAGGAGGTCCTCAGTTACTTTGGGACTGGGTCCTTTTAACATAAGTTTACTGTGCCACACGCCAGAGAGATGTTCCAGTGCTGCAGGTGATTGGTTAAGAGCCAATCTTTAATTACACCTTTGGGTATGGCTACTATGGGTTCAGACGTGTAGCTAAAGTCTTGCTTCTCTTTAATCAGGCATTCTCCCTTTTGCTTCAATAGTAGATCACTTTTACTATCCGTTGTAGATTACTTTTACTATCCTCATTGTTGAGGGCCAAGTCTAAGATGCCTCTGTCAGGTTTAATCAGTGAAAGTAATGTTTGTGAAATTGTGTTGGTTCTTGATCATCGTTAAAGTTTATTTATTTTACATCATATTATATTTGATTTAATGTTGTTTTAGTAACCCTGACACCTGAAGTAGACAGTCAGGTGTCTAGTTCTACAGTGGATGGTGGGAGTAGTATCAGTAGGAAAGAAGTTGGTTTGTGTCAACCTGTTATTCCTCCGACAACGATTGTCTGTTTGCCTCAAGCCAGTACTCCAAGTATAGTTGTACAACCTCATCAAACCCTTCATCACACTTCATCGTTACCCCCTCCACCTCAACCATCAGTACCTGCTTCATCGTCGGCTTTACCCTATATAGCTTTAACAACTAGTACTCCTGTCAGAGCTTTACCTACCAAAACTTTATCCAAGGTATTCTTAAGCTTTATCAGAACCGTAGAAACTATCTTTAAATTAATTATTTAAAAAGTCAGCTGGTAAGCTTTGCTAGCTTGTGAAATATAAACTTTGGCACCCCATTCGGCACCTGATCTAGATTTGGTTCTCCACCTCCTAAGAAGAGGAGGAAGCATTGTATTAGCAAAAATATAACACCCACTTTTTCATTAAATGTCGACACTTATAGATCTTAAAAATTGAGAGAGAAATTGGCTCTTATGTATGTATGAGTGTGCACATTTTATTGGAACTTTGAACAAAACAAAGTCCTATAAGAAGAACTGATTAAATTTTGAGATTATTCCAACATGGCATATTAAAATCAAGTCACTTTAAACTTCATAAAGAATCACCAGGTATCTGTTTGATCAAAAGTGTTTTTAGTAGTGTTTTGAAGATTTCTGAATGGAAATAGACCTCTACCACATCAGTGGCTGGTACAGTTCTCGAGATATATGAATAAACCTCTACCACATACATGGCTGTACAGTTCTCGAGATATATGAATAAACCCTACCACATACATGGCTGGTACAGTTCTCGAGATATATGAATAAACCTCACCACATACAATGGCTGGTACAGTTCTCGAGATATATGAATAAACTCTACCACATACATGGCTGGTACTGTTCTCGAGATATATGAATAAACCTCTACCACATACATGGCTGGTACAGTTCTCGAGATATATGAATAAACCTCTACCACATACATGGCTGTACTGTTCTCTATGAATAAACCTCTACCACATACATGGCTGGTACTGTTCTCGAGATATATGAATAAACCTCTACCACATACATGGCTGGTACAGTTCTCGAGATATATGAATAAACCTCTACCACAATACATGGCTGGTACTGTTCTCGAGGATATATCGAGATATAATAAACCTCTACCACATACATGGCTAGTATGTCTCGAGATATATGAATAAACCTCTACCCATACATGGCTAGTACTGTTCTCGAGATATATGAATAAACCTCTACCACATACATGGCTAGTACTGTTCTCGAGATATATGAATAAACCTCTACCACATACATGGCTAGTACTGTTCTCGAGATATATGAATAAACCTCTACCACATACATGGCTAGTACTGTTCTCGAGATATATGAATAAACCTTACCACATACATGGCTGTACTGTTCTCGAGATATATGAATAACTCTACCACATACATGGCTGGTACTGTTCTCGAGATATATGAATAGATGTGCACATTTCTTGTTAACTCGTTACAGCTCCTAAGCTCCAAATTTATTGAAACTAAGAACAAAAATTAAGTCCTATGAGAGAAAGAACTGATTAGATTTCAGGGTTAATTCAACCCCAAAATGAAGCATTAAAATGGCTGTGCTTAAAACTTAAATTTTTGACAAATATTTGTTTATATTAAGTATTTCTAATATTTTAATGTTTATCATTAGATTTAATAATCATTTGAAGTTTATTTTTGATTGGAAGAGACCTGAACAGCATCTGTGGTTCTCACAGTTCTCGAGATGTATGTGCATATTTTTTTATTTGTAATCTCTTCATCTCAAAAGGCTGATTTTCAAAAATCAATCCAAATAAACATATGAAAAAAGAAATTCTTTAAAAACAAAAATACTGTGTACTCTGAATAGTTTTACATTCACCAGTGTAAAAAAATTGCTGCACCCTTTACAAAATTTGAGGTAACTCCCTGGTGGACTAAATGTAAACTGCATGCTATGTCTGATAAAAATCACATTTGTTTCCCTACTTGGTCTATTTGTTAATTTAGTTGAGAGGATTTATTCTGGGGTATTGTTATCAAGATGGTAGAAATTTATAATGTGATCCAATTGGATTTAATCAAACCAAATGCAGTCGGAGGTTATAACCTGGCATATTTATGAATGGTTTGAAGTCATTGCAGGAATCGGTATAGGCAGCTTACATTGAAAATGATGAATAATTATCAATTGTAAACAAAATAAGCAAAAGTTTTGGAAGAAAATTTCTGATATTATCAACTAGTAAAAGATTGAATAATTTACGTAGAAATTATTAATTTTTACTCAACATTTTTGTGAAATTAACACATTTGTAGTCGTTTACGTTACATTTGTATTAGAAGTAGCAGTAGGGGTGGGGAGGCCAAGCCTAGTGAGTAGATCTTCCTTTTGGATCCTTTTCACCAACCTCGAAATCGTCCACCCACCACTACACCACCACAAACTGTCTGTATTTGTATTAGAAAATAATCTGTGAATTATTCATAAGCCTTAATAGCGTTGTGGATATGCATTCGCTTCTAATACAGGAGGTACGGGTTCGGGTCTCAAAAAAATAAAATTTTGTAGCATAATTTTTACATATAAAATTTAAATTTCTTGAAGACTGCAGTCCTTTGTTAATATTAATTTATTTAATTATTATTAAATAAATTAATATTTATAAAGGACTGCAGTCTTTAAGAAATTTAAATTTTATGTATATATATATATATATATATATATATATATATATATATATATATATATATATATCATACCAGTCCAAAAAATTTACTCCTTCATAATTTTTACCTTTTCCTTATTTATACTGTATGTATTTTATAGGAAAAGTATTTAGTATACAGGAAATGTGTTGTGTGTGCACTGAACATCTGAATCTAAGTATCTCTCTTACTTTCATTGTGTTGTTTTATTTCTTTATCTAGACCTTATTTAGTGAATTTATTTACAACATATAATAGCAACACATGTTTAATGTTTTCAGAATACAAATATTGGAGGCGGAGGCAGATCAAATAGAAACGCAAGTGTAAATAAACCCCCACCCGGTGCTATCAATTTAGAAAGAAGTTATCAAATTTGTCAAGCTGTTATTCAGAATTCTCCTAATAGAGATCAATTACAAGGCCAACTCAGGCCTCCCCCTGGCCTCAGGCCAAGTGGCCATCGCATGGCTGTAAGAGCTGCCAATTCTTCGAGCCAGGTATCTCTTATACTCAAATTTTACCTGACGAAAGAAAAATATCTTTATATTTAATTCAAGCAAAGTAGGATACTCTAAACTTATACCCTTTTAACTTAAAATATATCTACATAATTTCACATGATATATACAAGTTTAAGATTCTGTTTAACTACGTACATATATCTTTGTTTACAAAGATGCCAGTTGATTGTTGAAACAACTTCAAAAATGTCTTAAATGCCTCCAAAAATGTCATACATAGTATTTGAAACCCCTATTATTTTTGTTTGTTTTATTTAAGTTATAGTTTCTTCTATTAATTTAATAATTTATTATAATTAATAATAATAGTCTGGGAGCTCAAGGGTGATTATATGTTGAAAAGATTTATGAACTACAGTCTATCGTTTAGTTTAAAAATCCCCAAGGTCATAAGTAATTTGGGGATTGACCAATCAGATAAGTTGCTGCCAACCTCTCACTTATAAAGAGAAAAAAATCCTTGCCACCATAACCGCTGTAGGGAAAAAAACCTTCTTACCGGCAATCATTCACTTGGTTCTTCTTTTGATTACATCGTTTTGAAAACTACTTTCAAAGTAATCTTAAAAATGATATTTTAAAATAAAACTACACAAAAACAATGTAAAAAAACTTTGCCAATAAAATACGGGTAAAATAACCTGATTTCTTTACATAGTTTTTTCTCGCTCCCTCCTTGCAGGATTTTTTTTTCTTAAAAATCAGTGGTGCCTAAACTGACCTGTCAAGATTTTTAAACTAAACGATAAGACTGTAGTTGCTCACAGGATTTACAGGACCATAGAGTATACCATAGTGTACACCGTTGCTATACTGGAAAAGAATTGTGATTTTACCAAAATCTTAAACTGGGGTCTCACCTGAATTATCTGTGTTTTAAGACCTTCTGAGTGGTTTTTACAAAGTTGTGTGTGTGTGTATTTGTTATCATAGTATTTCCTAGTGTGTTTATGCTAAAGAATTGAAACTTAATAAAAAAATCAAACTCTAGGTCTATTTGTGCAATCCAGGAATTGATTTTTTTATGATGTAATTAATCCGCAATAGTGACCTAACAAATATTTTTTTAAAATTCATAAAACGCAGAAATAATTGTTGATTGGCTTAAGATTTGACGTGCATGTTTTTAAGACCAACATATGTGACAAGTTTCTAAATTTAAAAAAAAAATTTGAAAAGTGCTACATTCATTAAATGTAGTATACTTTTAAATAAAAATATATTTGGTAAACATGCATCATCCTCATTTCCTTAGCCTGGGGCTAATTTATAAAACTTGTCTGCAACATTTCATGCAAAATAACCACAAAATCAATATACCCTAATTCTCCTGTTATAAAATAACTACCTTTAGACACATGTTATATACTGTATGGTCCCTGGTATGACTAACCTGGTCAACTGTTAACATATTTTGTTGCAGCAGAATGTCAGATATGGAAGTACTGGACCGAGGGCTAAGCCTCAGCAAGTTTTACTGAAGCAGGTGTTTACATCACAACACCACGGTATTCCTGTTAATATGGCTGTACTTCCCAACTCACCTCATCATATTAATAATAATCATCAGGTATGTATTCCACCTTGATTAAAAAAGGTTACTAAATTGAAGGCACCAGTCCAGTGTAGTTGGATGTAAATTTAGGTCTTCCGGTGGTGACCTTGTCAATATATGATTTGTATGTAATGTTTCGCTTCCACTGTGGGAGGCATCTTCAGGGACGTAGGACATCATGGATAAAAACTCAATTCTCTACATAACTGAACTGAAACAGTACAGAACAGTTCAGTTTTGTAGAGCATTGTGTTTTTATCCATATTGTCCTACATCCCTGAAGATGCCTCCCACAGTGGAAGGGAAACGTCAGATTCTTCATCTAAATTGACTCGGTCACCATCGGAAGACCTAAATCTTTATGACAATAACCACGGAAGCCACTAAGTTGGATTTAGTATCATCATGAGGGTAATGATATTAATTAAATCACAATCAAACAAAACTTTAAACTTAAGAGTAACAAAACAAATTATAAAAGTTCATATGTAAGGTAAACAGTAACTAATGATAAGAGTTATCAAAAATGAAGGTAACATAAGATTGGAGAAGCTACAGCATAACTTTTAGCCTAAAGGCTGAGGACCTCTATTTTTATTACTTTCATGTGTTAACAAATTTTGTTTTTCTGGTCCAGCTCTTAGCAGTATTTTATATATTTAGTTTTATTTGTTATAGATGAGTGAATATGTTATAATGAGAAGTGGTGGTGTGAGGAGATCTAATTCAGCTCCCCCTGGAGGTGGAGGAGGAGGAAGACTAGTGGGAACTGCTCCCCGTCCCGCCTCCACAGCTCCTCCTCAGTCTAATGCCGACTGCCTCTGCTCCCTAAAACCCATGCAAGCGTGTCTGAAATGTGGTGCGTTTTGTCACCAGGATTGCATTTCTCCATCGAGATTATGCATAACATGTTTTACTCAATGAAATCTCCTACTTTAGGTTAGAGTAAGTTTAAATTACCATTATAAAGTGTGACATTTTAAATTACCAGTGAACAAAAGTAATGAAATTCAGTTATGTTTAACTATTGTGTAGTTAAATCTTTTTCTCTTGCCATGGATTAATAAAAAAACATAAAACTAGCCAAAATATATATATATATATATATATATATAATATATATATATATATATATAATATATATATATATATATATATATATATATATATATATAATTTTTAAGACATACATAATTTTGGTATGGTATCAGGAATTATGTGAACTTTTCTTGGAAAAAGATTTAACCAGAGTATAGTACAGAGCTCTATTTATTTTTTTCTGTTAATTTAACCTAGTATGGCTTTCCATATATGTGTACACCACATTTGTTTTGCTCCCATATTTGAATGGGTTCACTTCTAATTCTTCATTTTCAGCAATGATCAAATTTGACCTAATAAAAAATTAAATTCAATATCAATTATACCATTTATAGTCTTGCAGCTTTTCAGTAGAACATTAATTTAAGTAAATATTAGTTGCTAATCTTTTTTAATTTCAGTTAAAAAAATTAAGAAAATGTTTTAAATAAAAATTAAAGATATTGTGTAAAGATGTTGTATAGAAAATGTCAGTTAATTTAAATCTGTAATAAATCAAAGTACAAAATTTTTTTAATAAGAAGTTCTGATAGATTTATGATGGTTTATTTATAAAAATTAATCATAGAAAGTAATTAAAGTAAACTAAACTTCTTTTGAAGTGTAAGTTACTATAGGTTTGCTCGAGAACACTTATTCAAACTTCATTTGAAGTGTAAGTTACTATAGGTTTGCTCGAGAACACTTATTCAAACTTCATTTGAAGTGTAAGTTACTATAGGTTTGCTCGAGAACGCTTATTCAAGTAAAATTGACTGTTTCTGCTGTCAATTCATTCAGTAACTTTGGTAAAATTTAAGACTTGATCAAATAGTTTTTCAGAATAGTTGTCTGCATATAATTAATAAGGAATTATTCTCTATGACATTTGATTGGTTGGAAATATCAGTTTATGGCTGTTTTAAAACTATTATTTCTGAGGACTAAACTATGCTCTATGTACATCCAGAGAGATGTACATAGTGTCTGTGCTCTATGTTTCATTTTATTATTTATGCTCTATGTGTTTCTACACTTACTCTATTTTTGTCTTGGAAAATTGACCAAAAGACGTGACTCTAAATGTTGACTAACCAAAACACACACACCCACTGGAGATACGATGATAACAGACACACACTCACACAGACCACTTTGTAAAAATCATTCAGCAGATTATTCAAGTGAAATCTTAGTTTTTTTGCAAAAACAATACTTTTCCTATATACCTACGATATAAATGAGGAAAAGTAAACATTTAATGATTATCTATCGCATATATTCATTTTTTAATTATTTCTGTTGTTTAAAGTGGTATAATGTGATGTCATTGTAATTGCTTGCCGTTAGTAAAGTGGATTTGTGCACCAATAGGGATTGTAAAGGGGTGAGGAGTCTCTATAGAATAGGAGTACCATTGAGGTACCTATTGAAAATCGTCACGCTATCAGACATTTATCACTGCTGTACAACCTGAGTCTTTCCTCTAGTCTTTAGTCCGTAACTGATTTAACTAAAAATAAGTTCTACTGGGACTAAGTAACATCAGTAGTTGTGCTTAACTTACCACTGAGAGTTCCTAACCTTTAAATGGGTATTAAGAGCAGGCATACTAAGCTTAAACCTCCCACCTTATAATAAATAAGCCCTTCCCTAGCAGCCAAGATATTTTCCTCCTCTCCTACTCTGTCATAAGTGTTAGTTTTTTGACTTATGTGATCTTTGTCGACATAAGATTTAGCCTGAGTGTAAAATATTTTTTTTAATTTTTTTTTAATGAAATTAGTTTAAAACACAGTTAGTTGAACAGAAATCAACATAAAACACTAAACTAAGTAATTCAAATAAACCCTTCTAAATTTAGCAGAACATTTAGAAAGTGTCTTGTTTTTTTATTAAGGTAATATTTATTATCATTGTCCTATATTTTTATAAACCCTATAATTAAGGTTAAAATGTTTTTTCTTCATTTACAAGGATCTTTAATAAAGGGGTTGACACCATAAGCTTTTTCGTGTAACAAAGTGAGCCCCGTTGAGGATAAGAAAGTAGAAAAAGACTATCATGAAACATGTCGAAAACAAATTGCAGATAACAGTGCGGCTTTTAAAACTTGGAGAGAAACTTTCCTCCCGACTAATGGTTTCCTTATTATAAGGAAGGTAATGGATTCCTTGCCGGGGAAGTTAAGTTTTCTCTTGTTTCTCTATCTCATAAATCATACATGAGGTCAGTAAACTTCCCTTATTGCATCATCTCTTTTATTAAAGATCTTTGTTCATTCACCAAACGTCACATAAATGTTATCTAAATTGTAAACGAATATATGATATCGAATGTAACAAATATCTCATTTATGATTATTTTCACTTAAAGAACGTAACTTTTGATTGAGTCAGCCTTGCTGTTGTCTCTGCTTGCTACACAGTCTCTACTAGGTTTAATTCCAAGGAGGGGGGGGGGCAGAGAGTTTTTTTTTTACAAACTTGGTTTTTTTTAGAGTATAAACTAGCAATGTTTATTTATGCACCATGGGAGTAAAGAATGTCATTATTTTCCTAAGCAGCAAGTTGGTTCCTGAGACAAAAGCAAAGGGAACCAAAGCATTATACTGCTGAGACAAAACCAAGGGATTTATAAGTTTGATTCCCAGGGATTTATTTCAATTTACTCCAGAGGCTAAGCTGTGGATGTAATTATTGAGAGGGAATAATGCCATTATAAATTTCAAGGGATGCCACTCCATAATGGTTAATTATGGGCCAATGAAATAAAGACTGCTATTATTTCTCTGAGCAGTTTGTTTGTTCTTAAGGTGAAAGCCAAGAGAACCAAAGCATTTGACTTCCTAGGCAAAACGGAGGAATTTATGAGTATTAATGTAATTCTAGCCAGGAGAAAATAGAATTTTACTGCCAAGGTAAAAGATTTTATCTCCAGACATTGACTTCATTAAATTATTGTAATATTTATTTATTTCTTATTTTCATACATTTTGTTGTATTTTATTTTAAATATTTTAAATATTATTATAAATTTAGGGGGTGCTGCCTCCAAAAAGATCAAAATTTTTTTATTGATCTAAACAACTTCTTTTAGCCTGAAACAGATTTCAAGCTAATAAAAAATTGTTACACAAAAGTCCTTTATTTTTTATATTATAATAATAATAAGCTTTCGACTAAAAATTAGTCACCATCAGAGTTTAACAAATATAAAATAAAAATACAATTTTACAAACTATTTCATATTGCACCTTGGTATGGTTTTAGTCGAAAGCTTAGTTATTATTATGTATTGAAAAATAAAGGACTTTTGTGTAATTAATCTCTTTTTTATTTATATATTTTTTTATAAGTCCACGAAAAGAAACTTTTTAAAAAATTGTTGTTTGTGTCCCCCATATTAATTTTAGAGGTGCCTCCAGTGCCTAAAAAAATTTATCAGTTCCTCTCTTAAATTTTTAGAGGACAGTGCTCTCAAAAAAATGGATACATACCCCCCTTCAATAAGATTTGAGAGCTCTAACCCTAATAATAGGAAACACTTTTGGCTTCCTAGGGAATAAAAGATGTTTTTTAACTCCCTAAAATGTAGTCAATAAAATTCACATTATATATGTCTGGAGATAAAAATTATGTTTTTATTCTTTTAACCAACTTTTTTTCAACCTGTTAGTGATTTAAAAAAATACCCCCCCCCCCACCACCCTCGAGAAATGAATTCTTACCCTAAGAATGAATTGCTTTTTAGTCTCAAGGTAGTAAAAAGTGGTTCTTTACCCCCTAAAAACTAGTCAATAAACTTTACATTATAAATGTATTTTTACTTTAGCCTGCAATTGATTCATACACATTTACAATCAGTTGGGTGTGAAAATATAGTTGAGCAACCAATGAGGTTTGTCTGATATGAAATGGTGGGTGGGTTAACATCCAGACTAACATCATTGCTCCATGTCCTTATTTTTCCATGCTGTCAACTGATAATAACCGACCGTTTGTTACACTATAGACTATTATAATATCTATAATACACTATAGACTATGCTAATATCTAAATAACTCCTCAATCTCAAGTAATGCTCTTTAATACTATCTCCATTCTCTTAGCCAAAAAAACATATTGGATTGAAATTATTTCTCATTCTTATTTTTTATTTTTTAAGCAGTTTGGTTTGCATAATTATGATCCTCTCTTTAAAAGACAAAACTTATAGTTGATAAAGAAAATAGTGTTTCCACAAACACTTATTTTTGTGGAAACCCTCTTTTCTTTGTTTACCCCGATAAATATATGTTCTGGTGCTTATTCTCATGATATAAAATCTGTATTCTTTTTAAATAGCAGTTAGTTTTTTATACATTTTTTTTATCATCAACTTATCCAGTGTGTATAATTATTTTATCGAAACCAGTTATTTAATATGTTCCTATAGTTATTTTTTTTGTTTTTGTTGTTAAAATGTTGTTATTCTATCTGTGGGCTTGATTTACATTAAATTTATTTAACCATTTCTTCAATAAAACGTCTACCTTGTTTATGTAAAATATCTTCATTTCAAAATCCAGTTCTCAATTACATATTGTTACGAGGTTGGAATAATACTCGACATAGAAGGACTACTACTAATAACACGAAGCCGATTCTCTGGTGGTCTTAAGTAAGGCAGCCAATCTAACAAAAAATAGTTGTTAACAAAGTTGGCAATACTACCAGTGGTCGAACTATTAAGTTATTAATTAAGCTCTGTTACTTATTAATTATAAATGAATAAAATGATTTATTATAATTTTGTAAGTATGATAAATAGCATTTTTACAATTCTTATAAAAACTTTGTTACATGTGCATTATAATTTTTAATACGTATTGTTTTTACTATTAAAATAATACAAATAATTTAATTTATTATTTTTCTACATAAATTAAATATTGTATTTATAAGCAAAAATAAATTATTTATTGTATTTACATACAATAATTGATTATTTTGAGTGTTTATGAAATATTAATTGTTTGTTTCTTATTTGTGACTTATAAAACAATATAAAATAAAACAGATTTAGTACACATAAGTCCTTTATTTTTAATATATAATAATAACAAGCTTTCGACTTAAAAATTAGTTCGACTAATTTTTTAGTCGAAAGCTTAGTTATTATTATATATTAAAAAATAAAGGACTTTTGTGTTACTAATCTGTTTTTATTTATATATTAATTGTTTGCTTATTTTTGAATTTTATATGGATTTCCTCTTGTTCAAATAATAAAAGAAAGGAGTCTATCCTTAAAACAAAACTTTATTGGCAAAGTGCTTTCACCTAACTAGAGGCCATCATCAGTGCAAAACCTAACAAACAAGTTAAATAAATAAATAAAAGCAAAAAAAAATGAAATATAAACATAAATAAAGCATAATGAATAAAATACATGGGAGTTAAAATTTCCGTATATAATTGAATGTATGTATGTATATACATGTTTATACGATGTATTTATGTATATAAATGTATGTATATGTATTACATACATGTATGTACGTATATAAATGTAATTAAAAAGGAAAAACATAAATGAAAATTCCTCTTGTTTGTTTTGTTGGTAAACTCCTGTTAATTTCCTCAAAAGGTCCCGTAGAAATATGAACGTTAGTTTTTATTGGTGGACTTATATAGTTATAGAGTTATAGTTTTTATTGGTGAGTGATACCTTACCAACTTAACAGTTGGTGAGGTAAAATATTCAAATAAGAAAATGTTTGTATTACTCTATGGCAGAATAAAAGGAAACTTTTAGATTGGCAGGCTAGGATGCCAACTATGTAAGGGTGGCAGTATAAAAACAAAGAATTGTTTTGCTTTTAAGGTGTTACCCCTTCTTAAGACCACCTGTAGAATTTTGTTTATGGTCCTATGGTTCTTTTACACTTATACTATTTCTTGGTTATGAGAGTTCCTGACAAATATTCAAGTGTTGTTTGAAATGTTTTGTGTTCAAAATATTTTACAAAACAGAGCTCAGATATATAATTGATTTTAACTTTTAATGCTTGTTTTTTAGTCACTCAGTCTGTGAAATTATGTTTTTAATGAAGTTGGTAATTTTAATACTAAACTTTCCCTTTGGTTATTACTCATTTTTGTGTACATATTTTTTTTTTTTATTAATTTGTATATAATTAAATTGTAAATAGTTATTTAGTTTCGTATTAAAACTATATTTTTAAACAAAATATATTTATTAAATTTAGTTATTAGTTTTGTTGCATAATCAAAGATTATTAATTATTTGTGGTGATTTTTATGTTTTTCCCTTGTGGTGAATTCTCTTTAATTTGTTTATAATGTTGTCAAATCATTGAAGTAAGCAATTAAATGTTAACTAGTTTTTTTTTCTCCTCATTTATACCGTAGGTATATAGGAAAATTATTGTGTTTGAAAAAAAATCCGAAACCAGGATGAAACCGGAATTATCCGTGTCAGGCATTTTTAAGGCCTCCTGAGTGGTTTTTGCAAAGTTGTCTGTCTTTATGTGTGTGTGTGTCTGTCTGTTATCATTGTAGCGCCCAGTGTATTTATGCTAGAGAGTTGTAATTTAGTATAAAAATCAGTCTATTGCTGTAGTTGTGCTGTTCGAAAAATATTTTTTTTATAACGTCATTAATCCGCAATAATGACTTATTAAAAATTTCAAAATATCATAAAACGCGGAAAAATTATGCGATCAGAGTAAGATTTGGTACGCATGTGACTATGTATAAGACTAACATATTTTCATCTCATTATCAGCATTAGATCAATTTTTATTGAATGACTTGTGTACATTTTTTAAAAAATTGGGAAATGGTCCAATTGAGTTGAAATATTGTACAAGTTGCGGATGCATTTACTATTTAAAGACAAACAATCAAAGGCATGTTGCAGTATAAATTTGGCCAGGACTTGAATATATAAAAAATACAAGTTCCAATTTTTTTCGATATCATTCTGACTATTGTATTTAATTTGGTTTTAGTGGGAAAAATATTTAATAATAATAATATTATTATTATCATGTAGACGAAGAATCCCAACATTTTGCTTCCACTGTGGGAGACAACGTGAGGGATGTAGGAAATCATTGCGTAGAGCATTGTGTTTCTATCCATGATGTCCTACATCCCTGAAGATGCCTCCTAGAGTGAAAGCAAAACATCGGATTCTTCATCTACATTGACGAGGTCACCAACGAAAGACCTAAATCTTCATGACAATAACCGTGGAAGCCTACACAGTTTATCACATAAGATATAACATCTTTTAGGAGCCAAAGTAAATTCATGTTATATCTTTATATACCCTTTACAAACATTATGGCAAATGGAAAAGTTTTTTTTAATTAAAATATTTTTTCTGACTTCATGATTAAAAGTGTCAATAGATTTCTCTTTTGTAGCAGTATTTATTTTATAGAACTCCCACCTCTTGATAGGAAATTTAAATACAACAGCTTAAAGTTTTATAATAACAACAAAAGCTAATTATTCAGCTTTATATTTCACCTAACATTGTAGGCATCTTCAGGTCTAATTTTTTTTTACCAACTCATAATTGACTTGATAATTACACAAACAAAGCTTAAAACTAATTAACACAGTCAAATAACAAATAAAATAATTCATTTATTTTATTTGTTTGTTTGTGTAATTATCTAGTTAATTATGATTTTGTAAACAATTTACCTGTGATGCCTACAATGTTAGGTGAAATATATAGCTAAATAATTAGTTTTTGTTGTTATTATAGAACTTTAAGCTGTTGTGTTTAAATTTCCTATAAAAAAGTGTCAATAGATACTTATTAAGGTAATTAACTTATTTATTTCTATAAGAGTAATTGCGTATGGAGGAGTCTGACTGATTTCTTGAGAAAAATCAGTCCCAACCCAGATTTTTTAAATTTGTTTGTTTGAATGTATTTTTATTATGAAAAATGGAATTTTGTAAAACTCTGTACTTAAATAATATATAGTTACTAAATTAGCTTTAGATATTAAACAGTTTTTTAATAATGATTTATTTTACTGTTTTCATTTTCAGAAAACCAAAAAGATGTTTAAATCATAGCAATGAAAATTAAAACAATCCAACAGGGGAACCTTAACAATGATAATTCAGGTGAAAGCCTGGTTTCAGAGTTTTTTGCAAACACAATACTTTTCCTATATACCTACACTATAAATGAGGAAAAGTAAAAATTAAATAATTTGAAAGGCCAAGTAATTAAATAACCAAGTCTAGCCTTTTCAAGATCCTTTAATTTTTTCTGTTGCATTGTTCTAATTTTTATTGTCATACAAAACATTATTTAGTTGTTGAAAATGGTTTAAGAAATTATAATAAAATAAATTATTATCAAAAATGGTTGTAGAACTAAAGCTTATTCTGTTAATATATATTAATTCGGGTCAGTTAATATTTATTAATTTAATTTGTTTGAATGTATGTATTTGTTTATTTCTTGTACCTAATGTTTTTATTTTGAGTCCATTGACACTTAATAATCCAAGACAAGTATTTTCTTCTGGGGCCCGTTTCACAAAATTAAATTGTGAAGATTGTAAAAAACAACTTGTAATGACAAATGTACATGTGTTACCAAGGACAAACTTGTACATTTGTAGAAGTTTTGTATTTAAACAACATTTCTTGTCTGTCACAATTATTTGTAACATACACTTGTAAAATTTCTACCTAAGTCCGAACCTAGGTAGACTGATTTACAAGTTCATTTTACTAATATAAAACTTAGTTTTTATCTCAAACTTTTTAGTTTATTAGTAATCTAGTGCTCAATATGAGTTTTTAAAACATTTTTTATTAATATTACTTCTTGTATTTTAGATTGGATTCAAAATAATTTACTCATATGAATGAAACTGGGTTTTAATAAAATTTTGACACGTTACAAAAACTCTTGTTGGTTACAATAAATTGTAATGATATTCGTAAAGCGCTTAATTTTGATATTTGTAGTTACAAGTTGTTTTGTACAATAGTTTATAAGATTAGTGGGGTAGATAATCAAATTTGATTGGAGTTTGACACAAATATGCTCGTTTCCTTGGAGATCTAAAACCAATCTTGTAGTAGTGTTTTTTTAATAAAATTGTATAAAAACTGCTAGTAATTACCAGTCTACACGTGTACATTAGTGAAACAAATTTCTTACAATTATTAGTGAACTTGTAGCTTTTTACTTGTAGTATACAAGACTTGTACTTTTATGAAACGGGGCCCTGGTAGAATCAAATTAAGTTTGAAGTTCTTTAATTTTGAATAAATTAATCGAGTCTCTAAGGAAATATATCTAAGGTGTAGGAACTGTTAACTCAACAGTTTAGAGCTAACAGCAATAGATAACAGTTTAGAGGTCGTGTGACGCCCAAGCCAAAACATAACTGCAGACAATATAGTTTACTGATTCCACCCATATGGACTCTCCGCTTTAATAGAAACCTACCGCTCTTTTTATAATATCAATGTTATAAGACGTATGAAGTTCCTTTTCCAAAACGGTTCATGCAAGTTCTTTTTTATCAAATACACCATATGTTTACCATTCGATCCCCTGATATTTCTATTTTCTTGTTACTTTTTTTTTTTTTTTTATTTATTATTATTATTATTTTAATTATATTAATGTAATAAAAATGGTAAAAAGTGTAGTAATTAATTAAATATAAATAAAAAGCAATATTTTATTCTTATTTCTTATTCTAGATTGAAAAAATCATCACATGCATTTTGTATTGTATTATATAATTAATTAAATTATAATTAATTTTTTATGATTAAAATTGCATTTTTAATTTTACTCAGAACATTTCCTCTAATTGTCAGATAGTATCGAGGTATCCGATGCTAAAAACTGAACGGGAATGATCTTACTGATAAGTTGGTTAATATTTCAGCCAAAGGTCATTTGTTGGATTTATATAGCTGTAATCAGGTTCAGCATGGCTCTTTGGTCGGGTCAAAAAATATAATAGTTATAGAATGTTGGAAGGTATATGAGAGCGTCAGACAGAAGGAGGGAGTGAAGTCAATGCTGCCATCTAGAGGCAACTCTGAAACTAACTCTCCTTACCATATCATTATTACCACTTTTCTAAGTCTTGGACTATAACTTCTAAACAAATATAATAGTCCAAGAGCCGGACCTGAAAAAATGTTACTTATTTTGTACTACTTCAAACTAAATTTTTCTGAAATAAAGTGTGACCCTTCTTACTGAGGGCTCTCACTTTTAATTTAATTATGTAAATTTAATGTAATTAAAAAAAAATAAAGTGGAAATAAATATTATTATTATTATTATTAATATACATTAAATTATGAAGAAAAAACATCAGCCTGTGGCTCCATGTTTATGACAGACACGAACAGTGGAGCCCTTCATATGATTGCGCATGCATCGCTGGTGCAAAATAAATTAATATAATAAAACTTGGAATGCTGTCTTAATTATAATTTTTCCTAATTAATATTTCTATTACATAAAAGCTTTTGTGTCGCAAGTGTTTTTAATTGAAAAAGGGGAACAATTAAATAAATATTCTTTAAGGCTTTTTTTTTATAAAAATATATTAATTAATTCAATATATAAATTATCTACAAATTCGCTGACAATATGATTTGATGTTTTTTTCTGTCCAATTTCAATCAACTGCATAGCAAAGTACTTAGGCCTAACACAGTAGACTCAATTAATTGACTTAACATTTTATATAACATATATTATTTATTTTTATTTTAACGCTATTTATAAATATATTTTTTTTATTCGTTAAAAAATAGTATACATTTATTTATAGATATAGATTAATAATAAACATTTGATTCTATCGAGAATTGTTAGCTTCAGATTATGCCACCCCAACCAATACGTAAGATTGTTTTCCATTGTAAGTTATACATTACTTTGTTATGATATATAATATCCATTTGATGATCCTGCTTTGTGGGCAGGATACATAGTAACTTAACAATAGACTTTAGTATGACACACGGTTAACATCAGTTGACAGCGAGGGAGCCAATGAGGTTAGTCCTGGATGTTAAACCATGCACACAATTTCATATCAGACCACTCAAATTATTTCTTCAACACTATTTTCTCACGCAGTCGACTGATTTTAATCATGTGCTATACTATAGGTTAGACTGACCCTTCAAACCCTTGCCTTAGGCTTATGATTTCAAAAAGGTTAAAAATGATTTTATTTTCCAGTTATTTCATTTAAATATTGAGTCTAAATATGAGGTCCCCCTAAGATTTTTACCTAGAATCACCTATGGATATAATGCTGTTTTAATATAATATCCTACAGGATTAAGTAAATTTAAATGTTATAATTAATAAATTATTTTAATAATTACAAAAAAAAATTAAATAACTGTTAATGCATTGAATGTACAACAATCATTAAGGACTCAAGTATATTACAAAATTACTACTATTTAAAATAAGGTATTACTGATATGAAATTGTGGGTGTGATAAAACATCCAGAAATAATCTCATTAGCTCACTCGCATCATTTACCTACACTGTCAACAGATCATAATTGTGGATTATAATATAGAGCTAGCAAAATACAACCAATACTTTATATAATACTACTTTATATTTAAAAAAAATTACTAAACAGTGAGAGACATAAATTTATTTTTAAAGCTTAAGTGGATTAGAATTAAAAACAAAATAAAAACTTGGGAAAATAATAAAATCATAGTTTTCTATTAAAAATGTCTTAAAATAATTTCATAAATAAACAGAAATAAAAAATTATGATACATTTTTAAAGCTTATTGCACATACCCTTTTTAAAATAAGTATTTCGCATTTCAGTGATACTAAAAACAAACTTAATAAATAAATAATCTAAGGCAAGTTTTAGATAAAACTGAACAAAATGGCTATTCTAGCAATTTTATTTTTACAACTAGCTTAATCAAATATCAATTATTTGAAGAAATGATAGTTAACTTTCTTACATGTTTAAACATAGATAAATATAATATTTGGCAGTTTTATTGATATTAATTGTAGATTTGGTCAACAATATTTAAGTTGTATTTTTATCAAATTTATCGTTACTTTTTGCTTCTTAAAAAGAAAAGGTAATAGAGGTGGCATAATTTCGGAGCTCATGTTTCATTTGATATACAGTATGGTAAAAATTAATTGTGCTTTGATTAAGCCATACAAAATAAACATAGTTTCATTGTGAGAATGACTTAATATTTTCATTTTCTAATATAATTTCTAAATTTGGAATTGATTACTACTACATGATATGGTAACACAATCAATCTTACCTAACAGCATTTTAATAAAAATGAACAAAATGTAAAATACAATAATAAGTAATATCATACTGTTTCTGCAAAGCAATATCATTATAACCAAACTTTGAATCATTATGAAGATGTATTTTTAATAACGGAAAGTACACCTAACAATTTTTTGTAGACAAATTTTAGAGATTTCAAATTATAAATAATAATAATAAACCATAGTAATCGAAATGCATCCAGGTGGCTTAGAAAAAAAAATAATGAACACGGAAAATGCGATGTAAATCAAATAGGCAAAACTACAATAATCATTCTTAATACAGGATCAAGGATTTTAAATAAATGTAATGATGACTAAATCCTCTTATCTTACAAATTGACCCCAATGAGGTTAAAAATGTAGAGAAGACTCCATGACGGACAGATTACAAAAACAAACTGAGCATGTTTGTTTTATTAAATAAAATTCTTGAGTTGAATTAATTCAAAGACAATCTTACCTCCCAAAGAATGGTTGTTTATTAAGTATGATAAAAATCAAATAGTTAAGTAATATACTTTTTCTACTTAATTACCCCTTCTTTTGCTTGCTTAACACCTGGAGCTTTTGATATTAAAATATTAAATTAAATAAATTAAAATATTAATATTAGAATAAAAAGTAATGAAGGTTGGTCATTTAAATGCTTCATTTGGCTGGAAGTGTATAAGTATTAATCGTTTAATGGTTATTTTATTTATGACAGAATTTTTCCTTCGGAAATCTACTAAAGAGTTAGGCTCGGCCAAGATTAGTGTGGTTTTCACTCACAATTATTTGTTAAAATTCACTTCAAACTTTGCCGGCATTAATTAAACTTGTGAAATATTATAACTAACTCGCCTTATCGTAGTTTCATAAACTGCATTTTGCACTATTTGCTATAACCTTGCAAAGAGAGGTAAGTTTGTCTCCATTTCTGTATCTCATGCAACGTTTAAGGGGTCAGCAAAGTTCCAATCACGCCATCCCCTAGATTACTACTGATCATTAAACAGGAATAACTGAAAAATAGATATTCAAGGATAGATTGGAAAAGTATAAACAACAAATTGATTGACGGGTAAAATAGCAACTGAATTAACCACATTTTAAGAGTGGGGTTCTATTTTTCATGGCTATGTCACTGATGATAAGCCGCCATCGTGGGTAATGCCTTATCGACCTTAAGGTCGTTAACGACCTTCAGTATTTACACTGACCTTTGACACAATGGACATCAAGGGTTCACATCCCAGGTTACGCTCTCAGTTTATATAAGATAATTGTTTTAACATTGAACGCTAACTTTTGATTAAACTTCGCAACGTAATGGTTTGCCACTACTACTTGAGGGGTTCTCGCAGGGATTATCCTGATGGCCGTAATGCTCTAAATGGGCATTATTATTATCATTATTATATAATTCATTAATGAAGACATAGCTTTGCTATGCCAAATCTTTGGCATCTAAATAATTACGTTCCAATTATATTGACTGCTATGCATAAATAACATTATTACTTCGAGAATTGAAGTCTAAAAAATGTTTATCTAAAATTAATAAATCACCTAAAAGTAATTTGAGGATTAACTGTAAAATAGTACTCCCATGAAAACATGGTCTTAAATATGTTTTGCTATAAAACTCTTCCTGTGTTTTACACAATTTTTCCAACGAGGTTTCTTGAAATTAAACAGGACTTCATGGTGTAGTCTATTGTATAAAATACAAGAAATTAACTCGTTAGAAATCAATCACATTATCAAAGGTCTATAAATGCAATTATGTTGCTGTAAAGTAGCTCTAAAAGCCTAATCATATTAGTTGGTTGCTGTAAGAGCTAACTCATATTAGGTTTGGTTGCTGTAAGAGCTAACTCATATTAGGTTTGGTTGCTGTAAGAGCTAACTCATATTAGGTTTGGTTGCTGGTAAGAGCTAACTCATATAGGTTTGGTTGCTGTAAGAGCTAACATCATATTAGGTTTGGTTGCTAAGAGCTCATATTAAGTTTTTTTAAAATTGTTTACTATAGTATTACACACAGTTATAATCAGTTGGCAGCATGGACAACTATTGTTGAGGAACCAATGAGGTTAGTCTGATAAGAAATTGTGGGCGTCGTATGCTAAGAATTCATCACTTTTGTTTTTTATTTATTTTTTTTTTTATTTTTTTTGGTCAATGGAGGGGAAACGCGGCGGCCTCTAGGAGAAAGCTTTATCCCTCTGAATCAAAGCAGCTAACACCCCTTAAAGAGGATGGCTCCAGATCATCCGAAGGTTCGTCTACCTAGGATTTCCAGTTGGGAAATTATATCACTTTTATCATTAATATATTTGTCAGTAATTTACCAATATTATCAATTTTAAAAATTATAATTCTTTTAAAAACTTTATTTGTTTAAGTAAATTTTCATTAGTATTATTTTATGTTAATTATTCGTTAAAAAATACTTTACATATCAAGATCGATTGTTTTCGAAAAGTAACATGGCAGCAAGATTTTCTGTGCTGACCCAACCAGCAGCAAACTTATTTAAAAAAAAGTTGCCAATGACATGAACTGAGTATATAATGCAATTTTAGTTCAAATGGAGGATGTTTAATTTTTTTTTTTTAAAAATGATGTATTTATCACTTTTTATCTTATAACTGAAAAAAAAACAGTTTTAACTCAAATCAATTATTTAATTTAGTTGTAAATGTTTTATTCTTATAATCCGGGGAGCTCAAGGATGATTTTCCTATAATCATTCAGTTATAGGATTTACAGGACAAAGAGTAGAGTAAGAAAACCATGGGTCTGGTGTATTACACCAGGGCTGGACAATATGCTGATTCAGCAAATTTTTAAGATTATAATAAGTATTTTATTTTTAAAAATTCTAAAAAAAGGTTTTGAATAAAAGCTGTAGCACTCAAGAAAACTAACAACTATTATTTGAAACCTTTTTTAAAAATAAAATATTAGTAATTATTATAAAATTTGTTTATTTTATCACACTTTCCAGCTCAGGATTAAATCACAAGACTTTTGGTTTTCTATATGACCGAATGGCTTATTATGACTTAAAACTCATCAAAGAGCCAACTATTAAGACTGATATATTCTTTAAAATTTCCCCTTCTTGACCATGATTAATTAATTATTCTAACATCGCTACTTCAACAGTATAATACCTTAAAAAATGTAACCTAGTTTAGCATTCTTAAAACTGAACAATTTGCAACATTTAGATATAAAAAATGTGACAGTTTAGATATATAAATGATGTAATTGAATTTTAATGACATAATTTAAATATCATAACAAAATTTAGATATAACTGAATAAAAGTTGACAAAAGACACTCGGCTTTGATTTTAAAACAGATATTAATGAGTAAAATAAAAAATAAAGCAAAAAAAATGTATGATAAAATTGTTTTACAAATTAGTCAAATAACCAAAGCAAATTAGAACAAAAAATATAAAACTACAATCATATTACTTTGTTGATTAGTTATTAGAAAATCTCAACCAGCGTTTTTAATCAAACAATCCAAATTAAAAAGTAATTTATTAAAAAAAAATATTATTATCAATTTTTAATGTGGAACGAAATTAAGGCAAAATAACAGCATATTTCAGTAGAAGAGTTGAAATTGTTTTAAAAATATATTGAGAGGAGCATTCATGGAAAATGTAATTATAAAACAGATTCCTTAAAAATAGATAAACGAAAAGACATGTTACTGTTTTATGGTATATCTAATAGTTTTTGATGCATGGATAGTAGAAAATCTCTGGGCTCTCTGATTGGATAGTAGAAAATCTCTGGGCTCTGATTGGATTGTAGGAAATCTATAAGCTCTGATTGAAACATACATAGTAAATTTTATTATAATTGGCTTTTTCTCTCAAGTATCTCTTTATGAGACTTCAAGTATCTCTTTCCTGGCAAGTATTTCTACATGAACAGTAACTGTCAATGTCCCATTACTATATAATTATGCATACAATTAATAATAAAGGAAGTCCTTTAAAGATTGTACAATAAAAATTATGGAATCGATACAGAACAAATGAATAACTGACGAATAACTAATCTCGGATAAAACAAAAACTTATAAGTAAAAATGTGAAAAAAAAACATTTTTTTTATAACTTAAAATTATTTATTAAATATTAAAATCTAAAGTAATATATATTTAAAAATTAATAAAACTTAAAATTAATATAGAAAAAAGATTAAATGAAAAGTATATATAATTTAAAATAAATATTTATAAGTATATTAAACAAATTTAATTATACTGAATTATATCAGTAATTAACAGGGAAAGGGGAGAGAAATAAAAAGAAAAGAAACAGGAAATTTTTAAAGAAGAAAATAACAAATAGTTCATTTCAGATCGGCTTGCAATGAAAGTCAAAAGGGCAAAATTGGCACAAAATTAATTGGGAAATATGAAAACAATATAAATGTAAATTTGACCATCATCACTATAAATGATCATAGTAAAATTTATGAAATGAACTTGAGACAGAGAAAAAGATTAGAAAGAAAGTCAGGATTTTAATAAAAATATTTTAAGAAAGAATTGATAAAAGTACAAATAAATGCTTGAGTGGTCTCATTAAGATATAAAAATAATAATTTGCCTCAATGTGTTTTTTATAAACTAAATTGATTTGTAAAAAGAAACAATTAATTTCCTTCAATTTAAACATTTTCAAGTTACAATTTTCAATAAAAGCGTTAGTTATACTTTTCAAACTGGAATATACATATAAAAGAAATATTTTGATAAAGTTAAAAAAAACAATTCTAACATAATGTGTTTAATTTAAAGAATAAAATAAAGAAAATAAGTTAATAAATCACTGGGGTTGTGAAATATAAATAATATTGTTAATAATAATAATAATATAATACGTAAAAGAATTGTGAAGTTCCACTACTAACATCGAATTTTATAATACTTTCCTATCATTTTCATTTTTTTCCATGTCATTTTAGAATACAATAACTTTATAGTATTCGTTACAATGCTTCACATTTTATTTTCTTAAATTTCAAAGTTCAAAAGATGAATAAATTAACAAAATATAGCATTATCTCATCATACAGTAGATAAGTTGAAACAGAGTAAATAAAGTAAAAATATGTGTAGGAAATAGTTCAAGTCTTCAGAACCTTAATAAGCCAAACAAGATGATACACTAACATTTTGGAAAAATAAGATAATATTTTAAGTTTTGCTTAAAATAAGATCAGTTCTGCTGCCAAGAACCAAAATGCTTATTGACATTGTTTGATAGCAAGAGCCAGGAATCTATCATTTTGGTAAACAACAACAAAATAAGTAAATAATAGTTATATATATATATATATTATATATATATATATATATATATATATATATATATATATATATTTGTGTGTGTGTAAACACATACGTGGGCACACACATACATAATATTAAACAAAAAAATAAAACACCAAAAAATCTGAATCTCACATTTTATCATTTACTACACATGATAAAAATTTAACTTTTAAATCAAATTTATTGGTAAAAATTATAATCAAGTCCCAGAAAGTTGTTATTTATCTCTATTATAACTTATCAATTATCTGATATTTCATTATACAATATAACATAAATAAATTACACAATAGGCGGGAGAAAAAAAATCCATCTACATCACAACCTAGGATTATATTTATGTCTAAAATATAAAATAATATAATAAATAGCTCCAAAGTGATGATTTTAAATAACACTAAAACAATTTCATAATTGTGTAGTGAGCTACTTTCATACTTATGTGATACATATTATCATTTCAAAGCATTCTAAAATGTAACATAAAAATTAAAGAAAGAGGTGGGAATAAGAATTAGCAATTAATATAAAAACTAAAAATATTACTTAATTTTTTTTACAAAAGAAAATTAAAAAAAATAATAGCAATACAGTAAATTCAAGAGAAAATAAAAATGTATTTCAATTCACTTGAGAATCAAGTCAACAAGGGACATAGTTAGGAAACAATATTCTGATATCACAAATAACCAATAATTATACATTTTAGTTTGAATTAATTAATAAAATGTTCAATAAGTGAATAAATATAATCAATTTATTCACAAAAAAAAATATAAATTATCTAGACAATAATTCATAACGGGGAAATTCGTGTTGACAATAGAAATCTTAATTTTTATGCACGAAACATTGTACAAGTCTGGAGTAGGAGAGAGGTACTTTAAAGGAATAGAAGAAGCTGTTTGGCATTTTCATGATTTTTTCTGATACAGTCAAATAATGTAAACTTTTTTAAATTGCCAAAACACTTATTTTATATGATACATTTAGTTTTTAATTATTATCAGGAATATATGATAAAAAAAAATAACAATTAGCGTAGTTAATATAAGGTTCTTTACTAAGAAACTTTTTAAAATCAGAAACAGATTTAAAATTAAGACTTTGCACTCTAGATTTTACTTTAAATTTGATTTCCAACTAAATCCTTCTATCAAAACATTTTTGAAGAATCTAAGATAGAAATATTAGTAGCTACTGTGACTACTTCTTTGTGAAGCTAATAAATATACTTAAGTCAAAAAAAAAAAGGAGAAAAATAAATTCATAAGAACAAATTTGGCACTTTTTCCATATGCAACATCACTAATGAAAAACATTAAACATGAAGGATAAGAAATTTGTTAAAAGTTTACAAAATACAAAAATTGTATGAGTACTTCCAATTACTAATGAATCATAAAAATTTAATTCAAATATATTCAATACAAATTTCTTTTAGCAAATATAAATAAGTGAGAGTGTGTGTGTTATTCTTTTGGAGTTAACTTGACTCTCATCTTCCTTAAATTTAAATATATTTGATCAAAGGAGCAAATGGTTATAAACTTAATCAAATAAAAATTGAAACATCTGAAACAGCTAGGATACAAAAAGGAAGGTAAAAGACAATAATGAAGTAAAATAAAACAGAACTCAACAATCCAGTAAACCCTAAAAACAATTTTAAAAACTTAAGTTCCATCATTAAATGAGAAAAGTCATTCCTGAAATTATTTACAGCAATTAATGTTAATCGACAATAAAAGATAAGTTTAAAATAACTTTTTATAAGCAGACAATGTTACAAAAGAAATAAAATAAATGTTTAAGGAATGATTTTAAATAAATTAAAAAAAAACTTGAAACAAAAATGTTCAATAAACTGAAAAAAAAGTTCTATAAAAAATGCATAGATCAGAAAACACTAAGAATAAAAAAATCATTTTTTTTATTAGTTATTAACAATTATAATTTTATATATATATTATTTTTTACAAAATAGTTAATCAAATTAATCAAGATTTTAAATTCGTATTTACAGTGAAATAGGTTTTTTAACAGATAAATTAAATAGTTGATTTATTTACGTGAAAATAACAAACATGCTGATGAATAGAAAATATTCAGGCTACCAAACGCTTAATTAATATTACATTACATCGCAAGAGAGGAAAATAGAACATGGATTTTCAGCCCGAGCAAAGTGATGATTGTACACAAACAAGGGAAAGAAATTTGACCCGGATGTTGAGCCCCATACTTTATTAACGATTCTTAAGTTTTAAACCAGATTAAATAACAATAAGTAATTATCAGGATAATAAACAATAACCATCTCTTCACTGATGTAATATTTATTTAACAAAAAAAAACTAACTGGCTTTTAACCAACTAAAGAAAGAAGAGTCAATAACAAAAAAAATATGAGAAATATTGAACAGTCAATATGAAAAAATTGAATACCTAACTCCTTAAAATCTCACCGACACTGATGATGGCCTTTAATTGGTTGAAAGTCGGTTATGCTTAATTATAAATAAATAATACATCAGTGGAGAGACTTATTTTTTATTACCCTTATCATGATGAACTCCACCAGAGCTGCTCATAGTTTGAATCCTGACAAGTAATTACATTATAAACTGTCTTTAGATTTCACCGGTATTAAATCGATCGTGGCATTTTTCATCTGTGTAATTATTCCAGGCGGAGCATTTAGTGACAACTGTCACTAGCACTCATATTTTAAATAGTTATCTACTTTGATTAATAATAAAAAAGTTAATTAAGTAAGGGCATTAGATAAACCACAAGAACTCAAACTGACAACATGTAGTGATAAGAACTAACAAACTTGCTGATAAGAAGTCATTGAGCAAAATTATTCTCAATTTAAGCAAATAAAAAGAATTCTTAGATTACTACAAAAATGTAAACATGTATTTCCTGTGCAAGTTGACAGACATGAAATATCAATATTAAGTATCAATCGTAAGTAAAGTTAATTATTAAGAAGGATTCAGAATAATTTATTTATTTATAATTCAGAATAATAAAATAAGAAAAGTTCAGAATCATATTACTTGGCACATTGGATTGAATCAATAATAACTAAGTGTTTATTGAACACAACCTTATAAAACAAAAATCTTCAACGATAGATTCTTTCGAAACATTAAAAAAATTCACCTAAAATATTAATTCATTATCAGCACGTCAGGTAAAATCACTTTAAAAAGACTGAAAGACACAGCATGTATAACATAGTAAAATGTAGATCAATTTTATTATACAATATTATTGATTTTTTGTACATTTACATACATTTAAAAATATTATGACTACTTTTTTTATTGTGTTCATTTTTTTGTTTCCTAATTTTTTTTATATTTTTTTTTATTAAAAACAAAAATTTGCAATAGGGAAAACTAGTTTCAACGATTATTTCTTCTCTTTCTTTTTTATTGCTAAAAAGATTAAAAACAAACTGATTAATTAGAATTAATAAAGGGGGAAAAACAGTGAGTCATAATGTCGAAATAATAAACAACTGAGTCTTGAGTCGAGTAGAGTTAAATAAAGTAAAATATTGATTAAGTTAAAGTAATTCATAGTTACATTAAATATTTTGTTTATCAAGTACATTTAGTACAAAAAAGTCTAACAATAGAATCGGTTAAGAGATTAAAATCTGGATAGAAATATTATCTTAAGCCTCGAACTAACCCTAAAGAAAACAATTTTAAGTAAAATGTAAAGATAATCACTCTCAAGTATCCAAAGATAATTTATTTTAAGGGTTTAACACAAAACAATGAATAATTGTTAGGAGTTCATGTTAATGAATGCATACAGTGAATTAATTTTTAAATGTAAACCATCAATTGAGAAAACTCGAATAAATAAAGTTGGTAGTCATATTGTTGATTATTTCACAGCAGATGTAAATCATTTCAATACAAGTCTAAACTGTTTTATGAAGGCTGTCTACAGCCTCAAGAATGCCAGTAAAGAATGTGTGTCTACTTTACAGCCTCAAGAATGTTAGTAAAGAATGTGTGTCTACTTTACAGCCTCAAGAATATCAGTAAAGAATGTGTGTCTACTTTACAGCCTCAAGAATGTCAGTAAAGAACGTGTATCTACTTTACAGCCTCAAGAATGTCAGTAAAGAACGTATGTCTACTTTACAGCCTCAAGAATGTCAGTAAAGAACGTGTGTCAACTTTACAGCCTCAAGAATGTCAGTAAAGAACGTGTGTCAACTTTACAGCCTCAAGAATGTCAGTAAAGAACGTGTATCTACTTTACAGCTTCAAAAATGTCATTAAAGAGCGATTTTAATGCTAAGGCGATAAAATATTTACTTTATGTCCGCCAGCTGTAAAATTTGACTTACCAACTCTACACAATGAAAATAAATAAAGTAATATATTTTTTATTTATTTCATTGACTATGCCCACCAAAAAATAATACATGCAACATGGTTTGGAAATTAATGATTGGCTCACTTCGCTTGTCAATAAACAAATTTCCACAACAATAAAATCTCATTCACCAGCCTAATTAAATAATAAATTTTATGCAAACTTGAGTAACTATAATATTTACATTTTACTTTTTTTTAGAGTCAGGCAATAGGAAGGCAGAACACTTGATGTAACATTAAACTTATACTAACACATAGAATCAGTTATAAAAAAGAAATAAATATGAAAAAGAATTGCACATCAAGATAGTTGTTTGAATCTAAGAAAATAATAAGTCATATATTCTATGGTCAATTAAATTGGTAAGGAAATAAATCATTCCTTCTTCACTAGACCAGACTAAAGAATGGAATTTATAACATAGGGCAATAAGGCAAAGAATAGATACTAATCCACAGTGGAATACTTATATTATCAATGTGTGGATAGTTCTTAGTTTATCAAAGGCACGGCATCTTTTGAGGGAAACAGCTCTATTGATACTCGGAACAAATCTTAAATTTTGAACCAATAAAATTAGTTTCCTTAAAAGATGTTGACATCTTTGATAAAACCAGTCCATGAAAAATGTTTTGTAATTCAGTACTCTCATTTGATTACTGATAATACATTTAAGTTATAGACCAATATTATTCCTTATCTCGATCTATTTGTATGAAGTCCATTTCATTCTTCAGCTAGCAGTAAAGTGATACATTAAAAATGATCTCAAGTATAAAAAAGTCAAAACATTTCATCAATAACAAATAAAATAACAACGAGGAACAAAGAGGAACGAAGAGGAACGAAGAGGAACAAAGAGGAGAGGAGGAAACAAAGGAAACAAGGGAAAGTAACTTAACAATACAGGGATAACGAAGTGAGATGCTACGTAGGTGTAGGAGTGGTTACAGGTGGTTGAGGACGCAGGTGGTTTGTTGTACTTGAAGTAGGTAGGGTGCTTGGCACAGGAGACGACGAGTAATTCCCACCGCTACTATTGTAAGGATGATTTGAATTAGACAACATCGCATACACATTGTCAACTCTACTTAAATTTTCAAAGAATGGTATCAGGTCGAGCATCTCTGTATCGCTCATGTCGTCAAACCATGAAGCCACCGGTACCTGACACAGATTAATAATTATTAGTAAACAGGTCAATACATTGAACATATCCGGCAGGTATAAGACCCAGAGGCAGACTTAGACTGAGATGGATGGACTAAGTAAAAAAGACCACCGAGAGAGCAAACGTATCTGCCAATGCGTGGATAGATTCGAGATACCATAAAAATATCGGCCATAAAATTATGGCCGCCATGTTGAATTTATCGTTATTTAGTATAAAGCACTACTAATCAACTTTAGCAGACTTTTTGTTCTACTAATCAAGTCCTTTTCAACAATATATTACCCGATATATACAACTTTAATTATTTTAAGTTCAATATTTTTGTCTCAATTTTTAATCTTTTTAAAAGTTTGACCATGAAACATATATTTTCTAAAAAACATAATTAACTATGACACATAGTTAATTTTACTTGTATACAAAGTTTTATCAAAATCGGTTAATTTTTACGGCAGTTTGATTTTATAAAACAAAACAAAAACTATATTTTTGTTTTGTTTTATAAAACAAGTACAAACTTTAATTAAGTGCTTTAAGTACTTGTTTTAACAAGTACAAACAAACACACAAACAAACATAGGCACAGTCCCAATCTTCTGAAATGTAAGAACTCACTTACAAGCAACAATACACGGGATAAGTTCCATTCGCCCTCAATGGGCTGAGTGAAAATGTTAGTCAGATAATATTAAAACTATTAGTGTAAGTACCTGCCAATACGTCTTTAGTCCATTTAAAATGAAGTGAATTTGAGTGAAAACTGTTAAAGATATTGTAATATAAAAAAGGATTACATTTTTGAATACGTAAAATAATTACTGGTTCTGAGGTAATAAGTCTTAAAATAAATGCCCGTCAAGAGGCAATCATGGCATATTAAAATGACAATTATGGCACATTAAAATGGCAATCTCAAGGCAATACACTAATGTTCCGGTTGTTATAACCAGAAGGAATAATAAATCTGAATGAAACATTCCTACAAAGAAATATAAAAACGATATCAATCAAAAAGGCACTTTAATGAAGAATTTCCTCAGGATCTTGAAATTATCTTTCCTACTACCAAAAAGGAGAGGGAAGCATTAGATTAGTAAAAAACATAACACCTGCTTTTTCTTTAAATGTACAGATCCCAAACAAAGAAATTAATGTCTGTAAGTATGGATGAGCACATTTCTCGTAAACACAGTACAGCTTTACTCTAAATGAAACTGAATTTTCAATAGGCCAATCTAATTTCTATACAACTTGGCACAAAAATAAAGTTCTATTAGAGGAAGAGTTGATTAGATTATGGGTTACTTAAAACTGTTAAAAATTCATCAGAAATGTTTTTGTTTGTTTTTTTTTTCATAAAAAGTGTTCTAAAAATGTTTCCAGGGTTTTAAAATACAAAGAGACCTCATCAACATCTGAGTCTAGCACAGTTATTGAGATCTTTGTATCAATGGATGGACTTAGATCTTGAAAACACAATGACCAGTAAGAATACCAGTCATTAAGTGACAGGTACTTGTTTTCATAGCTGAGCTTCTTAAGTCCTGCAATAAGTTTAACCACAGGTCTTAAAGTCTCAGAACATTTCCTAAGGGCTGTTTTAGCAACAATCCCCACAGCACCTATTACAGGCTTAGGGGTAGACGAAATAGAGCTAGAGCCCAGTCTAGCAAGCTGATCAGCCTATTCATTACCATCTACACCACTGTGTCCTGGTACCCATAGTAGTTGGACCTTGTTGGTCTGTCCAAGAGTATTGAGTGGATCAAGGCACTCCTGGACCGGCTTAGATGAGCACTTATAAGCAGATAAATCATTAATTATTTATTTATATTGATTATAATAATAATAATAAATAAATTAATAATTCCTCTGTCTGAAGAGGTGAAAATCTATGACCCAGTACGAGTCTCTCTCATTAAATAAGATTAAGAACACAAGAAGAAATTAATTAAAGAAGATTAAGAAGAAAATAATTAAAGAAGATTAAGAAGAATTAATTGATTTAGAAGAATAAAGAAGAATAAATTAATTAAGAAGATTATGAAACAGGCAAGAATGGCAAACACCTCAGTTTGAAAAGCTGTCGCATATCTACCTAGACTCACACTGGTTTTATTTCCCGATTCCTCCCCAAAATTAAGAATCCCATTGTTTTCTGAATCTTGCAGTTAAGATCAAGAATAATTCCTCTAGACAGAATAATTTACTATGACAGATTATTTCTCACAAATCGATAAAAAATTCTTATTTTAGTACTCACAGCGTTATCTGGGTGGAAGATATAGGAAGCAGGAGAGTTGTCCACGATAATAACTTTGTGTAATTCTCGACCTAACTTGTTCAAATCTTTGACATAATTTCCTCTGTAGAAAACACAGGATTCCCTAAATAAACGACTCCTAAATACACCCCATCTATCCAATAAATCTGCCACAGGGTCAGCATACTGAAAAACAACAATAAAATATCAATTCATTCTATTGAAATTTAAAAGTGAACAAATCATGTACAAGAGGTACAAAAACAATCAACACTCAGGTTTTTAGAATAAAGTAAAATGTGCTTAATAGGCTCATGCTTAGAATGCTTTTCTTCAAACTAATACCATATAGTCCCATTATTCTGGTAGATAAAATATTACTTTACGGCATAAGATGCTTTTTTATTGCTTTTACTGACTAAAGGTATCAAATCAAGGATTTTGAATAAAGGGGATAATGCATAGATATATTATACTAGAGTGACCCTATCAGCAGAATTTCAAAACATCGAACAAATAACCTGACCTCCTTCTATTATCAATATAACGAAATAAACAGAACAATATTACACTAACTTATTCAAATAAGTTACTGTAATTTTGTTCTGTTCATTTGATTTTATTAATAATCGAAGGTGGTTTCCAAATTCAACATTAATAGAAATCAATAATAATGCAACTTTTAAAATAAAAATTAAAACACAAACAATGCACGAAAAGCTAAATATCAATCGATTTATTCACAACATATTATAACCTTAACTCACTCTTGAAGGAGGCTTCAATGAGGATACACAGAGCCCCAAAATTATGCTCAGGCCTCTTAATGTATTGAGATAGAATATACCTCCTCTAGTTTATACCTCTATGGGATAATGCACTATTATTATAATAATAATATTATAACTAACAAAATCACAATAAAACCGAATCATTAAAAAATTAAATCGTCAAAATTAAAGTAAATAAACTAGAAAAACATAGTGTTAGAGTACTCCAGTTCATGAGCCGAACAAACCCATATAATATGCAATATCTCATTTAATATTCAATTGCTTATATAATTTGCAATCTATTCTAGAAAAGAAAAGTAGTGTGTATGAGATTCAAGAGGGGGAAAGAGGGGAAACATATTTAAAATTTTGAGTATATTACTTTAGCTAAGCTGGCAGTAAATAGAATACACTCATATAATTCTCCCATTCTTTGTAAGAACTCGTCTACGTATGGCCTCTTAAGAACATATACTTGATGCACTGCACCATCTATTTCCACCGGGACTACAAAGTCAGCATTGTTAATGGGCTGAAAAAAGTACATAACACACCATTTACATAACATAATAAATAGATTTAACAACATACATAGGTAACAATATAACTAATAAACATAAGAAAGATTTGGTCACCACCGGAAGACCTAAATCTTCATAAGAATAAACGTGGAAACCTACACAATTAGGATTGAACAATAGTGATAGAAATTAGGAAGATGAGATCAACTAGCGAAGACAATGTTGTTGGGTCCTTTTTGCTAACTCTCTTATGATAGAAAATAGTATTCTAGTAATCTAAAAGACCTTCAGCCTCTTGGCCACCACCTGGCATTGTCCAGAAAACTGTCAGCCTCTTGGCCGCCACCTGGCATTGTCCAGAATACAATCAGACTCTTGGTAGCCACCTTACATTGTCCAAAAGACCTTCAGCCTCTAGGCCCCAACCTAGCATCATTCACAATACCTCTTTGCTTTTTTCCTAACTATAGGTTTTCTTTCTAACAAAATTGTAAACCCAAATCAATTTTTTTTAAAAGCCAAAATTGTATTTTTTTCCTTAATTTCTTAATACATTGATATACCTTTAACATTATAGTTTTAATGCAAGAAAAGTTTCTATAAATGTGAAGAGTATCGCAAATACATAACTTTTATAATATTGATGTTTCAAAAGAGTATTCACTAAATTATTCCAAGGTTATTATTGATGAAAAAAAGAATAACTCAACAAAATAATAGATTGATTTTTAACTCTGACATATTAGAACACACTATAATATAACAAACTATTAGCTATGTTAGAGTCTTTTAAAAATGATATTTTTTTAAACATTTTATGAATCGTCTGTATATTGACAATATCTTAGTTATTGAGAAAATACAATTTATATTTTGAAATGTAAACCTGATAAAGTCATACTTGGTCATAAAGTAATAAATTTTTATAGCTCTTAAAAAATAACTCATAAAATCATGGGTAAAATAAAGGATGCCATAAAATGACAACTTAAAATACTATTAAAATTGCATCGTATAACAGAGAAAATAATACAACCAAAGTTTACTGCTTCTGGTTCAAGATTGAATCATTGGTGAAATAAAGAAAATAGATGTCATATAGTGAGGCATGATTTATCAAGTATTTTATTTAATTACTTGCTCGTGTCGCGCACAAGCATTGAGCTTATGCGACACAAATGGTCAATATATATTATTTTATTTATTTATAATTTGTAATTTAATCTTTGTAAACAGGTATTTATATACAAATAAACGATTTATTTATTTTTATTTATTTAAATATATGGGTAAGTATATAGTTATGTGTCTTCTCTATGGCGGTTTTATAAAATCATTATAGAGCCTTAATCCCTTCTTGCTAAGGAATACATAACTTAGGACCCCAAATATTAATAGAATTTTTATTTTGCAAAAGAGAGCATTACGAGTCATGTATAAATTAGATACCAGAGAGACTTGTAAAATGGTTTTCAAAGAAAACCATTTATTGACAATATTTTCCTTATTTCGCCACCATTGTTAGCTAAGCATTCATAAAATTAAGCATTCGTTAGCTAATAATGAATGTATACATGATCACTTCACAAGAAATAGGGGTAAGTTAATAACTAACAGAGTAAGGCTGTGTAAGACAGCCATCCATGACTCTGAGCAATTAGGCATTCAACTCTATAATCATCACTTACCTCAGCAAATAAAGTCTTTAAATGATAATGCATTCAATACTTTAAAAAAGAAAGCCTCAGTATTAAACCCTTTAAATGAAATTTAAGAGTTTTGAGCATAAAATTTGCATGATTGGTTTTTATTTGAAATGTTATTTGGTTGTGGTTGTTTTTTTTTTTTATTCTCATTATGTTCTATATAGTTTTTTTGAGATGTGATGTTATACAAATTGTATTTATCATAAATAAAATCTGTTTAATTTAGAAGAACTGAGGTCTTACCAGGAGCAGTGTATGCATAAACCCTAGGGATTATCAGTAGAGAGGCAATTGGGGGGAGTATGAATACTAAAATGACCATTCTAGCATAAAAAAATACCTTAAATGAGGAATGGACCAATGTTTCATCAAGATCTATAACCATGCATTTTTTATGCATATCCTGATGTCTGACAGGCGGTAAGAGGAAGCCTCTTGGACATGTTTGTGATGATGATGAAGGTGGCGTGCAGGCAGAGTGATCAAGCGCATTGCTTCCATCTGCTCCTCTACTAAAGCAGCATAATAAGCTTCTCCATAATCCTCTTCCACCTTTCTTACTACATCCTGCTTAAGAAACAAAAAAAATAGGAATTAGTTTGGGCCATACTGAACCTTGTGACATTTCAGGAATAATGCTCAAAAGAAAATACATGAATCAATAAAAAACATGGACCTAATATCAATGTCAGTTAATATAGGGAAAAATTATATCATCGTAATATTGTAAAACAAATAATTCATGAGACAGGAAGCATGTGCAATAAGAAGTTGTAGAGATTATGTAAGAAAACATTAAGGTAGTATTAAAAGATCGGAAGGGTTAGATACAGAGAAACCTGTAAAGATCCATTCTAGGTAAGGTTATATGACCATGGTATTATGTTTTAACATATATTGATTTAGCTTAATATCCTCTACTGTTACCTGTGTCCTAATAACATAAATAAACATTCAACCAAATAGGCAACACAAAAAAAATAATCTGACAAAGAAATAATTAATTAAAAATAATAATTAATTATCAGAAGCAAATGTAAACACTATCTTCAAGGCAGACAGCAGATTTATCATATTCTAATTTAAAAACATTCCCTGTGTATTTCACAAATTTCATAAATATGCCTCATTCATATTTATTGTTAACATTAACGACGTTTTTTTTCTAATATACTCAGTTAAGGCACTAATGGCAACTGATATTTGAAGTGAAAAATTACATTTTTCACAAAGTATTACTTTTATTATTAATCATCATTATTAGGGTACTATCTGAGTGTATTAATTAAGATATCAATTAATCCAAAATTTGTGTCTGGAGTCATCATATATCACAAGCTCATGTCAATTCCTTAGCACTATAGACATACTAGATACATAGACAAGACAAGTTTTCACTTTTATTCAAGAAAACATGAGTGGGATTGAAATGCAGAAAATTTGGCAACTTAAGTTTTCTAATTAATTAGAAATGTCACGATTATATTTATTAAAAATTCTAGACATGAGTATGGCTGGGGACAGGCAAAATATATTATTTACATAAAGAAAATAAGGAATTGTTTTCATGGCCTAAATGGTACTTTCATTATCTTTTGTTGTCCCCGTGTCTAAATATTTATTTATTTACATACTTGAGGTTACTTTATTACAAAGTCTCTCAATTGTCAAAATTTTACAATAAGTACGTTCACACACACTTTAGAACCGCGTATCGTATAGAGTACGATCTCTCAATATGGTAATTTAAGATGTATGAACCATGCGGAGGGGATCCGATCGCATACACTAGAACTAGGGAGATGGAATCTAAATGGATCCCCCGATACGCTGTCTTTTTGTGTGTGTACCTTTAGAGACGATCGTATTTAATGGATAACCTTCTCGTCGAACTTTTATTTCACTTCTATATAACCGTTTTTGATCAAATAACTTTTGGAATATATTACGCAAAAAAATCACAATTTAATTAAATATATTTTTTGTTTTAAACTTCCTTATAACCAAAAGTGAAGGTTCTCAGTTATCACTCGATCGACTAAACAAATACGCTGTAAGAACCGTGAAGTTAGTATACCGTATTGTATACGTATTCTATACGATCCGCGGATCTAGAGTGTGTGTGAACGTACTAAATGAAATGAAATAAACAATAAAAACAAACAGATTGTAAATTATTACATAGACAGCATAATCAAAGACAGCATAGCTTGAAAAACAAACTTGATTAAAAATAAAAACAAAAAAAAGCATAACATTACAGAAAAAACACTAAACATTTAAGGTGGGAATACTAAGTTATCAGCTAAAAACTCGTTAACACTATAGCAGGCTTTATATTTATATCACTATCTTATCAAAATTATTAAACCTTAGTGGGTAAAATTAATTCTGCTTATGGGAGAAAATGTAAATGCTATGTACTTTTTCTGATTTGTTATGATTCTGCTACTGTGATATAATCTTGAAAATTTTCTAGTAAGGTTTGCAGAAGGTTATGCTTTGTCCTGATGCTGAACACAATGTTGTAAAATATTGTGTACAGTGATGGCTAGGTATACATATTGCAAGTCTGGCATATTGAAGGTGTTACTCGCTCCATTAGGTGTTCATGAGTCAAACATATGGCCTATCCTTAATCTAGCTCTCTTCTTCTATGGCTGTGAGATGATGTAACCCATGGTTTGGTGGTATTCTTAACATCCCTCAGCTTTACAGACCCAGAATAAATTGATTGCCGTTCCAAATACAATTGTTCAAAGAAGCGAGCAGCAGCCAGACCTAATGTCGGGCCCTGCTAATTGTTGACATGTCTGGGACTAAGAATAAAACTGCCTTGGCTGCTCTGCCCCCCTTAGCATACTTACCGTATCTGCATTTTTGACAAACTGAGATATTGAACCCTCAACTTTGGAGCTGGGATGTAAAAAGTATATTTATTCAGTAAATGTTTTACTTAAAACCTAATTTTTTATCTGATTATTATATTTTTGGCCTTAACAAAGGTTTCTTTTTCATCTAAATAAAAAACCGCGTAAAATAAATAACTCAATTTTGATAAAAATGTCGAATACGGTAAGTATGCTAAGGAGGGCAGTGCTGTGTATGCCAAGTCATTACCAGTAATTTGGATATATCTTGTTATCTATCACTTTGATGGGTGGGTGATTGCAAGTATGTTCCGAATGCATAAGTTGTCTTTATGCATTCGGCTATCAGGTATATGAAATAGACAGCTCAATAGTTTCTTCATGCACTTAAGAACACTCAAAGAGACAGTTCAAATTAATGTGATCTGTGGGTTTGAATTATTCAGGTCCTTAGCTACATGAGTTGTGAGCTCTAAAGCAACGGATTCAGCTTTAAGGACACTAGTGTGTGGGTTAATGCCAATTGTCACAGTTGGCGATTTTGCTACAGCTCCTATATTGTACTTAGAGCCTTCTGTGTATATGATGTGTTGAGGATGCAGGAGACCAAGTAACTAAAAAAACATTGGCTGGTATTCTGATTACAATGTTGTCTTTTTCCACGACGTTGCCAGCCAAAGATTGGTGCAAATTGGTATCTGCAACCATGGAACTACCTCCGGCCTTGAGAAGCCGAAGGTAGTTCTGTGTGGTATCTGTGTAGATACCACTCTAAATGACACTGCTCGTGTAGTTTAGCTACTTTCACAATAAAAGGGATACCATAGTGTGAAACATTTAAAAGAAATCTCAGTTTGTTTCAATGTTGTAACGTAAGGGGGGTCGTAATTATTCTGAAATATAAATTCAAAGCTTATCTGTGTCTTATTTTCTCCAAGGCATGACTCCAGCTTCCGCTAAGAGGCTTTTGACAGCTATCTAAATCTAAATGTGGCTATTTGAATGCCCTCAAGGTAAACAGGGAACAGCTTTTCTATGATAGGGGATGCACCAGAGGTGTAAACTGAACAGCCATATTTTAGTTTAGATTCAAGAAGAGTCGAGTCAAGTTTTAAGAGAGTCATTCTGTCTCCTCCTCATCTAGTGTTGGTGATTTGTCATTCAAAATTAGAAACATTTTGACAGCATGGTGTAGGCATGAATCAACAAGTGAATTTAAGCATACAAATTAGGGCTGTCAAAACATGTGCCGATATCTAAATAAGAAAGCTTTAACCACTAGGATTACAATTGGTGTATCAAACTACTGTAGAAGAGGTTACACAAGCGTCATGTTGCCTGCCAATGATGAAGGTTATTTTGTGTCACAGAATTTTTCACATAACAAAACAAACAATTTTTTTTATTCTTACAAGCACAAATAAAGATCACAGAGGATTTGATTACAAAATATTTTGACAGTTGACATTCATTCGTATAAGTATTATCACAAGATGGCAGCCATTTTAAAAAAATCTAGTTTTACAGAAAAGCATTGAGATATTATTGCTTAGAGACCCTATCAGTTGAGGTTTAAAACATCGATAACGTAACCTGGACACTTTCGACTATAAATATAATCAAATTAACAGTAATTCATATAATAGAATATTTAAAATACTAACAAGGAGCAAAAATTCGACAGTAATTGATTTCCAATAACCTTAATATGCTATTCAGTTATTAGAGGAGGTTTCAATGAGCCCCAAAGACATGTTTCAAGCCTCTCAATTACTAGGTACACACAGTGTGTTTAACAGGTGATCATACGATCACTTGTTAAATTTATTAAATTTATCACCTATTAAATCAGTATGTAATACTCCATACGGATATAATATTATAGGGTTCTTGCACCGTATTTGTTTAATTGAACAAGTGAGATTATGTGATAACTGATACTGCCGAAACATCGCATCTTTTAAGGTTATAAGGAAGTTTAAAACACAAAATATATTTAATTAAATTGTAATTTCTTTGCACAATAATGAAGTTACACTAAAAAAATATTTCAAACCATATTTGATGAAAAACGGTAATATTTAAATGAAATAATAGTTCGAGGTTATCTGTTAAATACTATGACCTCTGAAGGTACATACAGGGGATCCATTTAGATTCCATCTTCTTAGTTCTAGCATATCCGACTGGATCCCCCCCCCCCCGCATGGTTTATACAATGTATGTTATTGTATTTAGATATCGTACTTAATACAATCCGTGGATTTAGAAGTGTGTGTGAAGGTACTAATTGATTTGAGATAGGGCATGTCATCTCTAGTAATATATCTCTGTCAAAAGGGCTAACGTGTTAGAAGTGAGTGGGTTGACTGGTTATTCTATTCCACTATACACACTGCAATATACTTCCCATTATTTAGCATAACAACGTGCTAATTTTCTTAGCATCAAGTTAAGAAAAATATTAAGATAATCTTATGACCTAAAATATATAAAAGCAGAGTGCTAAAAGTATGCAAATAGAAAATGATAATAAATTTGGATTTCAGATAGATTGAAACTGATAGGGGGTACTAGATACCCCCAACAAATTTACAATTAACCCAAAACAAGTTATTACGTCCTAAAATTATCTAAGATAGATGAAATCGAGGCCGCAAGTTACGAAATTATCATGAGACAATTAAATCATTTATCTAAGGGCGAATGAGGACATGTTGTTTCATGGCACTAATAATAAAGTAATTTAGAACAAGCATTCTAAATTGCATTAATAAAACGAATAATAATAATTGAAAAATTAGTATTTAAACCATTCAAGGTGCAGGGCATGTTTACATATTCGTTCTTTAACACGCCTACAAATAGCCGAGGAGACGAATTTGATAGAAGTGAATTGACAAGATTCAACGACGTACCTGTTGAATCAAAATGACAATAAATAAATACAACATTTTATTGGTAAATAAGAAAGTTATCCGTGGAAACAAACGAGAAATCACCTTGGGAAAACAGGTGTATTATAAATAAAGTTGACTACAGGTAATAAACTCAGAAAGCAAGACAATACATACTTCTATCTGGAGAAATTCCTATCTGCTCGTCATCCCTTGAGACTTGAGTAATAATGGACGATGCGTCCATCTAAACATTTGTTAATATTCTTATTAAAAGTCCCGATTTTGAAAAATCGAAAAGATAGTCATAACAAGAAAAACCTATTCACTGGGAAAAATGGCAGACGGCCCTGGATTTTGTGGTAACCTGCCTGACACTGAGGTAGGAATCTAATCAAATAAACATTTACTAAGTTATTTTGAATCGTCAATTCTTAAGAGAATCAATTAAATAGAAAAAATAGCAGAACTAATGTATAAAATTAAATTTTAATTAAGCAGTAAGAACCCATTTTTTATTTTTATTTAGAGGCGCTAAAATAAAACGCGGGAAATATGAATTTGAATTGAAAGCCTTTATTTATCCAAAAAATAAAATTTAAACTGTTTAGCTTATGTACAGCTCCATGTACACTAATAATTTCACATAAAATTATCCATACTTGTAAATTAACCTTTTGTTATGCACTTCATAGTTTGTGGAGTGCGAACAGGGGCAGATAGGTAGTCAACCGGGGCGTGGGAGTTACATGTGCATCAGAGCCATGGGTTATATATATATATATTTGTGTGTGTGTGTGAGTGCGTGTTCTTTATGATTGTTTGCTATAGCTATAACTGCAGCGTTGTCCTATTGAATGGTCGTTGGTTTGACATTTTCAATTTTTAAGCTCATTAAGAATTTTCTGAATCCATGTTGTTTCATAGAGTGTTTATATTACAAAAAAAAAGAATAATAAGGAACAATAAATAAAAAAAAATAAAACTATTTTATTTGCCAATAAGTATACAAAATAAACAATAGCTTGAGGTCATATATAGTTTAATAAAATACATCAAATAATTAGAATACACTTAACAACGCATGACGTAATTTATTTAATTAAAAACTCTGATAAATTATAACTGGGTTTTTGATGAGCAATTCTTTGCATTTTGATTTAAAACATTTTATTTCAGCAATGTCTTTTATATTTTGTGTAATGAGTTGTACAATACTACCCTGAGTAATCTGAACTAAATTATATTTTGAAGTTTATGTTGGTTTATTCTTATAAATGTTTATTTCTGGTATTATAGTGGTGCTTATCTCCATTTTTTGTATAATTGCCAAAATTTTTTCTTTACTTGAACTAGCTGGTTTAGTATATATATGGTGGTTGTTAAAACTTTAAATTTCCTGAATAATGTTTGCAGGATTTTCTAGGTGGTATATGCCTATGCATCTAAGTATTTTCTTTTGAATTATTAAAGATTTACGCGACAAGGAGCATTGCCCAGAGCTAAACACCATACAACTTTGACTTGACAAGTCCATTATAAACTGTAGAAGCTCATTTTCAGTTAAGCATTTTTAAGCTCCCTGATTATATAGTAGCTTGAGTTTGATTTCTTGTTTGTTTCTTCAATTTGATTTACCAGCTAATTGTTTGATCTATTTAACTCCTATATTTTAATTATACATTCAGCAATATTATTGTCATATATATTTCAAATTTAATTATTATTTACTCTGTTCCCATTTGAAAAAGCGATGCATATTTTTGTGTACTACCATCAATGCTACAATTGATACCCCACATGATTTTTCAAAAAATATTTTTTTTGGCGCGTGCGCGTATGGGCGATTTTGAAATTGCTAAAATTAACTTTTGAAACTTTTTCTCCGAAGAATTTCTATGGCCCGGAAAGTGCTTTTATTGGCTATTGGTCCCATATTTTTAGGGCTTCTCCTTATGCCTTAAAAGGGGGGGGGACAAGCATTTTTTGGTGGTTTTTGAGATTTTTGGCGGGTGTAATAGCCGCCATTTTGAAAAAGCGATGCATATTTGTGTACTACCCATCGATACCTACAATTTGATACCCCACATGATTTTTCAAAAAAATATTTTTTTTTGCGCGTGCGCGTATGGGCGATTTTGAAATTGCTAAAATTAACTTTTGAAACTTTTTCTCCGAAGAATTTCTATGGCCCGGAAAGTGCTTTTATTGGCTATTGGTCCCATATTTTTAGGGCTTTTCCTTATGCCTTAAAAGGGGGGGGACAAGCATTTTTTGGTGGTTTTCGAGATTTTTGGCGGGTGTAATAGCCGCCATTTTGAAAAAGCGATGCATATTTGTGTACTACCCATCGATACCTACAATTTGATACCCCACATGATTTTTCAAAAAATATTTTTTTTTGGCGCGTGCGCGTATGGGCGATTTTGAAATTGCTAAACTTCACTTTTGAAACTTTTTCTCCGAAGAATTTCTATGGCCCGGAAAGTGCTTTTATTAGCTATTGGTCCCATATTTTTAGGGCTTCTCCTTATACCTTAAAAGGGGGGGGAGAAGCATTTTTTGGTGGTTTTTGAGATTTTTGGCGGGTGTAATAGCCGCCATTTTGAAAAAGCGATGCATATTTGTGTACTACCCATCGATACCTACAATTTGATACCCCACATGATTTTTCAAAAAAATATTTTTTTTTGGCGCGTGCGCGTATGGGCGATTTTGAAATTGCTAAAATTAACTTTTGAAACTTTTTCTCCGAAGAATTTCTATGGCCCGGAAAGTGCTTTTATTGGCTATTGGTCCCATATTTTTAGGGCTTCTCCTTATGCCTTAAAAGGGGGGGGGACAAGCATTTTTTGGTGGTTTTTGAGATTTTTGGCGGGTGTAATAGCCGCCATTTTGAAAAAGCGATGCATATTTGTGTACTACCCATCGATACCTACAATTTGATACCCCACATGATTTTTCAAAAAAATATTTTTTTTTGGCGCGTGCGCGTATGGGCGATTTTGAAATTGCTAAAATTAACTTTTGAAACTTTTTCTCCGAAGAATTTCTATGGCCCGGAAAGTGCTTTTATTGGCTATTGGTCCCATATTTTTAGGGCTTCTCCTTATGCCTTAAAAGGGGGGGGACAAGCATTTTTTGGTGGTTTTTGAGATTTTTGGCGGGTGTAATAGCCGCCATTTTGAAAAAGCGATGCATATTTGTGTACTACCCATCGATACCTACAATTTGATACCCCACATGATTTTTCAAAAAAATATTTTTTTTTGGCGCGTGCGCGTATGGGCGATTTTGAAATTGCTAAAATTAACTTTTGAAACTTTTTCTCCGAAGAATTTCTATGGCCCGGAAAGTGCTTTTATTGGCTATTGGTCCCATATTTTTAGGGCTTCTCCTTATGCCTTAAAAGGGGGGGGACAAGCATTTTTTGGTGGTTTTTTGAGATTTTTGGCGGGTGTAATAGCCGCCATTTTGATAAAGCGATGCATATTTGTGTACTACCCATCGATATCTACAATTTGATACCCCACATGATTTTTCAAAAAAATATTTTTTTTTTGGCGAATGTGCGCATTCGCTCATAAATCGACAGATGCGCATGTGATAGTTGGCTATATTTTTCCTGTTGTTGGATAAAATAGTTACACATGTATACCAAATTTCAACTTCCTAGCTATTGTAGTTCCTGAGATGAGAAATCGGACAGACAGACGCTCGACAGAAAGTATAAGGG
>JACMZG010001863.1:6013316-6060880 GCA_018340805.1 Microvelia longipes
TAAATCATTTATCTAAGGGCGAATGAGGACATGTTGTTTCATGGCACTAATAATAAAGTAATTTAGAACAAGCATTCTAAATTGCATTAATAAAACGAATAATAATAATTGAAAAATTAGTATTTAAACCATTCAAGGTTGCAGGGCATGTTTACATATTCGTTCTTTAACACGCCTACAAATAGCCGAGGAGACGAATTTGATAGAAGTGAATTGACAAGATTCAACGACGTACCTGTTGAATCAAAATGACAATAAATAAATACAACATTTTATTGGTAAATAAGAAAGTTATCCGTGGAAACAAACGAGAAATCACCTTGGGAAAACAGGTGTATTATAAATAAAGTTGACTACAGGTAATAAACTCAGAAAGCAAGACAATACATACTTCTATCTGGAGAAATTCCTATCTGCTCGTCATCCCTTGAGACTTGAGTAATAATGGACGATGCGTCCATCTAAACATTTGTTAATATTCTTATTAAAAGTCCCGATTTTGAAAAATCGAAAAGATAGTCATAACAAGAAAAACCTATTCACTGGGAAAAATGGCAGACGGCCCTGGGATTGTTGTGGTAACCTGCCTGACACTGAGGTAGGAATCTAATCAAATAAACATTTACTAAGTTATTTTGAATCGTCAATTCTTAAGAGAATCAATTAAATAGAAAAAAATAGCAGAACTAATGTATAAAATTAAAATTTTAATTAAGCAGTAAGAAACCCATTTTTTATTTTTATTTTAGAGGCGCTAAAATAAAACGCGGGAAATATGAATTTGAATTGAAAGCCTTTATTTATCCAAAAAAATAAAATTTAAACTGTTTTAGCTTATGTACAGCTCCATGTACACTAATAATTTCACATAAAATTATCCATACTTGTAAATTAACCTTTTGTTATGCACTTCATAGTTTGTGGAGTGCGAACAGGGGCAGATAGGGTAGTCAAAACCGGGGCGTGGGAGTTACATGTGCATCAGAGCCATGGGTTATATATATATATATTTGTGTGTGTGTGTGAGTGCGTGTTCTTTATGATTGTTTGCTATAGCTATAACTGCAGCGTTGTCCTATTGAATGGTCGTTGGTTTGACATTTTCAATTTTTAAGCTCATTAAGAATTTTCTGAATCCATGTTGTTTCATAGAGTGTTTATATTACAAAAAAAATAATAAGGAACAATAAATAAAAAAAAAAAACTATTTTTATTTGCCAATAAGTATACAAAATAAACAATAGCTTGAGGTCATATATAGTTTAATAAAATACATCAAATAATTAGAATACACTTAACAACGCATGACGTAATTATTTATTTAATTAAAAACTCTGATAAATTATAACTGGGTTTTTGATGAGCAATTCTTTGCATTTTGATTTAAAACATTTATTTCAGCAATGTCTTTTAATATTTTGTGTAATGAGTTGTACAATACTACCCTGAGTAATCTGAACTAAATTTATATTTTGAAGTTTTATGTTGGTTTATTCTTAATAAATGTTTATTTCTGGTATTATAGTGGTGCTTATCTCCATTTTTTGTATAATTGCCAATTTTTCTTTACTTGAACTAGCTGGTTTAGTATATATATGGTGGTATTGTTAAAACTTTAAATTTCCTGAATAATGTCTTGCAGGATTTTCTAGGTGGTATATTGCCTATGCATCTAAGTATTTTCTTTTGAATTATTAAAGATTTACGCGCACAAGGAGCATTGCCCCAGAGCTAAACACCATACAACTTTGACTTGACAAGTCCATTATAAACCTGTAGAAGCTCATTTTCAGTTAAGCATTTTTTAAGCTCCCTGATTATATAGTAGCTTGAGTTTGATTTCTTGTTTGTTTCTTCAATTTGATTTACCCAGCTAATTGTTTGATCTATTTTAACTCCTAATAATTTAGTAATTTTACATTCAGCAATATTTGTCATTATATTTCAAATTTAATTATTATTTACTCTGTTCCCATTTTGAAAAAGCGATGCATATTTGTGTACTACCATCAATGCCTACAATTGATACCACATGATTTTTCAAAAAATATTTTTTTGGCGCGTGCGCGTATGGGCGATTTTGAAATTGCTAAAATTAACTTTTGAAACTTTTTTTCGGAAGAATTTCTATGGCCCGGAAAGTGCTTTTATTTGCTATTGGTCCCATATTTTTAGGGCTTCTCCTTATGCCTTAAAAGGGGGAGGGGACAAGCATTTTTTGGTGGTTTTCGAGATTTTTGGCGGGTGTAATAGCCGCCATTTTGAAAAAGCGATGCATATTTGTGTACTACTACCATCGATACCTACAATTTGATACCCACATGATTTTTCAAAAAATATTTTTTTGGCGCGTGCGCGTATGGCGATTATTAATTGCTAAAATTAACTTTGAAACTTTTTTTCGGAAGAATTTCTATGGCCCGGAAAGTGCTTTTATTTGCTATTGGTCCCATATTTTAGGGCTTCTCCTTATGCCTTAAAAGGGGGGGGAGACAAGCATTTTTTGGTGGTTTTCGAGATTTTTGGCGGGTGTAATAGCCGCCATTTTGAAAAAGCGATGCATATTTGTGTACTGCCCATCGATACCTACAATTTGATACGCCACATGATATTTCAAAAAAATATTTTTTTTTTGTCGAATGTGCGCATTCGCTCATAAATCGACAGATGCGTGTGATATAGTTGGCTATATTTTTCCTGTTGTTGGATAAATAGTTATACATGTATATACCAAATTTCAACTTCTAGCTATTGTACTTCTGAGATGAGAAATCGGCAGACAGACGCTCGACAGAAAGTATAGGGTTTCGAAGATTATCTTCGAAACCTAATAATAAAATTGCATTTGTTGTATTTACTATGGCTCCCCCCCTGTATATTATTTATTATTTAAAAAGTAAATGAATAGTAAAATTAAATCCTCATTTAGGCAAATTATTTACTAGCTGTAATAATTACTACAAACTTTAGTTATTAAATACTATCTGTGTAGTAATAACATACTAATTTTTTAAACTATCTGTTTTAAATTGTATCCTCTATTACTATCTGATTTAATTTCACTCTGTCTGAAATTAAAAAAGAAAAAATAATTCGCGATTCAAAGAGATAGTTGTAAGGTTGGCAATACCAATGGCGGGAAAAACGAAAGGGTGATCAAAAATTTTTTTATCATAGATTAGCATGGGAGCCGTTGAATATTCTTCTTTTATTTATTTATTGTTAGTTAATTGTGATAAATGTGATGAAAATTATTAGAACGACCATCGGTACTAAAAAATTGCAAATATTTCGTACATAAAATATTTCGATAATTCCAGGATTTTAAATATAGAATCAGGCTCTTATCACTGCAGACTTGGATTCGTCCGATTTAACCCAGAAATAATAAACCTAAACGGATAATGTAAACAAACATTTTACAAATGTGAATTTATTGAGTTATTAATTATTTTAGTGCATAAATAAAATGATTAATAATTAAAAAACCATTTCAGTGAAAATCGGCTTCTTATCAGTTAATTTAAATACCTGTTACAACTAATTTAAACAATTTAATGCAATTAAATGGTAATTTTGTGTGTTTGTGCAAACTAAAATTATTTAAAAGTAACATCAATTAACAATAAATAAAATAAAACACTATATTATGATCTTATCTTCTTATCACTCAATTTAAATACTCGTGACAACCCATTAAAACGCTATTTTCAATGAAATTGTGATTCTACTGAGTTCATACGCCCTAAAATTAGTTAAATTAAAGCACTTTGATAAAAAATTTAAGAAATAATCGTCACAAATAAGAAAACCAGAAAATCCCCATAAGGCCTTTAACAACGATCACCCTTTCGTTATCAATTTCTTATCAGCGACGGTGGCGCTGCTACGGACTTTGAATCGCGAATAATAAATATTTATGTTGATATTGATATACATTTTTTTTTTAGTTGTTGTTATAGCATACCGAACATCTTATCCGCATACATCTTAAGAGCAACATAATATTAATCATTCATAAGAGCAACATTACAGATACAATATGGTTCTTTGGTCTGGTGGCCTGCTGTGAACAAAAATATAATTGATCACAAGCTTACCAAAGTTTAAAGAATAGCTTGTCTTGCTATAACAGGATCCATGAAAACCACTACAACAGTTGCTCTAGAAGTACTTCTATGTTTACTAAAATTAACCACTGTGATATTAAGACAAGCGGTAGTCACTTTTATTAGACTTCGAGACACTGGTGTGTGGAATCCATATATAATAACAACAAACATGCTGGGATTGAAAACATTGTTTTAGAGGAACTACCCATATTAGCAGCAGCCAACCCTAGAGAGAGCGGTAGCAAAGTAGCCATTATGAACAATATTAGCAGTGTTATACCTTCTCCAGGCCTGGGCAAACTTTTCTAGCAAAGGGCCGCTTAGTCTTTTTACAGCCAGTCGCGGGCCGCATTCCTTAAATTTTAAAGTATGCTAAACCCGCAACAAGTTACGCTGGTGTTTTTCTAAAGTAAAATTTTATTCTCAAAGAATAAGAATTGGAGAACTTTAGCCCTAAACGGAAAAAACAAAACGAAATATCTTCGTCAGATCTTGAAATATAACTGAAGACAAATTTTGCTAGAATACTAGGTGTAAAAATAATTTTAAAAAGTATTTATATGAAATATAGGATCAAAGGGATTGTATTTTATCAACTCCTTTTCGGCAATTCACAAAGGCAAAATAGCATTTTTTATTTTATTATTGTGAAAATAAAGATTCGCTAAAATAATTAGAATTCGCCAAATCTGACAATGAGAATTGATATGAAAGGCGGCCGCTCTTTATGTAATTGTTTCTTATCTTACTAGTTTTTGTATCTCCGAACTTTAAAGTTAAAGTAATAATCTATTATTTCCTTATCTTGATATCTAACTTTTCATAATAATTTTGAATTAAACAATTTATCTGCTTATATACCTAATATTTTTAATTTATTTTATCTTTTTTCCAAACATTTAATTTTCCCCGCGGGCCACATAAAAATGCTCCGCGGGCCGCATGTGGCCCGCGGGCCGTAGTTTGCCCAGGCCTGTTCTAGAACCTACTGGTCTGAACCCACAATAAAAAGAAGCCAAGCACGAACTAACTTGTTTCACAGATGGCTCTAAGAAAGGCCGAGAAGGACTCACTGGTTCAGGGGTCTATATTCTTAAATATTCTGTAGAACTAAGTTACTCTCTTGGGCTTCATGCTACTGTGTTCCAAGCAGAGGTATATGCTCTCTTGATGCTGCGACCCTTCCAGTAGTGCGAGAAGGTAATGAGAATTCCATTATAATCTGCATTGATAGTCAGGATGCAATTAAAACCCTTACCTCCAATCCTAGTAGCTCCTCTGTCCTTGTTCAAGAATGTAGAGCTCACTTGTCTCTCTTGGCAGAGAGTAAAACTGTTGGAACTTAAGTGGGTACCAGGCCATATGGGTGTCGTGGGTAATAAGGAAGCAGATAAACTTGCTAGACTGGGAGCAGAAACCCCATTCATTGGACCAGAACCTGTCCTTCCCCTCTCAGCAACACATGCTAAAACACTTTTGGATAGCTGGCTAATGAACACCCTAAAACTTAACTGGCATGCCTTTGCTGGTTGCAGACAAGCAGAAATGTTCATTACTGGGCCAATTGTAAAAAATACAAATTGTCCAATTAACCTCAGCAAGCCTTGCCTTAGGTACCTAGTTAGTCTTCTGACCGGTCACTGTAGATTAAATAAACATCTTAATACTTAAGGCATTATCTCAGAGGCTAACTGCCCCATGTGTAGGCATTATGAGGAGACAGCATTTCACCTGGTTGCAGAGTGTGAGGCCTATACTACTCTTCGTACCAGCATATTTGGCGTAGGCCTCTTGTATGAAGAGGAGCTTTCTTCTCTTAGTTGGAGAGATATCCTACAATATATCAACCTTTTCAAGAGATTCTTGGTAGAGGTGGTGTAGACTAGAGTGCCTGTATAATCATGATTATTATGTATATCATGATTATACAGGCACTCTAGTGTAGACTAAGGGATCGGGCCTGGCAAGAAGGGCCCAACAACGTGGCCTATTTGCCTGGCTTTGCCTCTCCACCCTATACCTGTACCTTACGATGTATGGAATCAGGCTACTACCAGGAGATCGTTCCTCTTCTTATAGTATACTCCTGGCCTTAAATTTCAAAGGTATGCAATTAACAATACATTTAAACACCTGGTTGGTCTATCTACCTACATTTGTGGACGCAACAACTTGGATCATACTGTCGATAAATAACTTGCCAATGGAATGATTTGTCGACTGTATGATCCTTGTTGTTGCGTCGACAAATTTTTCTGTCGACCAACTGATTTGTTGTCGGAACCGTAGAATAAAGAAAACTAAACGGTTGGAACTAATCCACACCAAAAAAGAGGCCCTATGTCCTATGAAGAGGTCCTCCCCAAACTAAATTTTAACTAAGTTTTTTTAGTATAAGAAAAACAGTTTCTAATGCTAAATAAATCATAAATAAAATAAATAATAAATAAATAAATCTTTATTAGCCGTTATACAGAAATACAAATTGTACATGGTTTCGTCAAGTAATGACATTAAAAATACACATTCTCATTAAATATGTTTTATATGTTTTATATAAATAAATAAATAAATATGTTTTATATGTTTTGCTTAGCCGACAGTATGCTTAACATATGAAGTTAAAGACATGAAGAAGAAGAAAACAATCCTTCATTGATAAGTTGATAACATGATATTATCATAGAGATATATTACTAGAGAGGCCCTATAGGTTAAATTTTGAAACATCGACAAAGTAACCTGACCACCTTTGGTTTCTAATATATTAAAAAAAAACCATTTCAAAATTACAGTAACTTATATAGTAGAACGTTAAAAATACAAACCAAAATTTAAACTCAATGCGGGAAGCCAATAACAATGGATTTATAACAACCATTATTCTTATTCGAAGGAGGTTTCTATGAGGTTACACAGAGACCCTGAGAGCCCCAAAAAGATGTTTCAGGCTTCTCAAAGTATTGAGATGGGCTATGCCTCCTCTAGAATATATCTCCATGGATTACATAGATAAAGGATACAATATTGACTTCTTCAGCGATTAAGTCTTTAAGACTTTTATGTATTTAAAATATTTATTATTTAATTTGAAATATGTTTTTTTGTGATGAAATATATTTTTTTATTATTTAATTAGTTTAAAATGTAATTGTAAGAATTTTGATTGGTGCGCGGCAAATAGCAAGATTGCTCCTTTAAGTTCGGCTAAGTTCTCTCTAGTCAAGTAAGTTGCAGAAACAGTGGTGTTCAATTTATTCTTTCATCATGTTAGTTTTCATTTTTCTAATTTAATTTTATTGACTTTAATTGAATATTAAAGACATTTTAAGAGGTGGGGGGGGGGGGAGGAGAAGAGGAAGTCTAATCACCCTGTAAAACACGGTGACACACAAAACACCAGCTCCCCATGTAGTCTCAATGTGGCAGGATTTTTTGTTTTATCGACACTTGATATCCTTGACACTTCTATCTGAACCATGTGTCGATGTAACGTCGTGTCGAGACATTCAATTTTCAATACAGCGTAGAATCCTGCTAGGGTAAAAATATTAAAAAAATAAATTCTCCAGTCCGTACGGGATACTGCCACTGTAAAACATTGACACTATTATAGGTGTCAATCTTATATAAAATCAGGACAGGGGTGTTATGTAACAAATTTTTGTCCCTTACAAGTTTGTCCTCTATGTTACATCCCCACATGTCATGGTTTAACGATACCTCGACAAGTGATAGTCTTGACCTTAGAATAATACTATATATAAGGAGCACAGGACCGTCAACACAATGTAATTCCACTGATAACACAAAAGCCGGTTGACTGCTTGGTTGATGAGAACTACTTTTAATATAATTTTAATAATACGTTAAACTACAATTTCAATGCTTTAAATATTGTAATGCACCAATATTTATATTAGTATTTATGATTATCAATCATTAATTAATAAAAACATAATAATTCAGCAACCGGAAGTATTGCAAACTTTTTTTAGAAAATTGTATATTGTTAGGGTGGCAGCATTACTTAAGTCCACTAGTGAAGCGCCTTTCGTGTTATTAGTAATGCTCCTTCTATATATAGTATTATTCTAAGGTCTCGACACTACCTAACATCGTCAAATGGAGGAACCCTTATCATAGAGACTTTAATATTTAATATTTTCTACCCTAGCTGAATTCTACATTGTATTGACATGACGCAACATCAACACATAGTTCAATTAGAAGTGTTGATACAAACGAATATTGAGGCCAAGGAAAAATATCGATGTTTTATTGTGCTGAGACATCTTGATGTCAAGACTACATGAGAACTTCCCACCGCCTGTCGATGTTATGTGACTATCACATAACATCTACAATGATGAGACTATCACATTTTGTGGCATTGTTAAACCATGACATGTGTTTAACAATGCCTAAACACATTAAAAATGGGTCACGTGACTCCCCTTGTACTGATTCTACGTAAGATCAACACATGTGTTAACGTTAAATAGTTTGGAGACCCTGGGGGCACCCTGTGTTTAGTAGGTCACCCTGGGGGCGGCCCACAAAACACTAACGAGCACACCTGTCAAATGTTCATGTTATTATTTACAAATTATTTATGTTTATGTTATTATTCCTTAAAAATGAATAAAATTTATTAATTCTGACAGATAAAACAAGCTGTGAGCACACCTTTTAAAATAAAATTAAAGATATGAAGTCCCCTATTATTTACAAATGAACTTGAGTAGACTTCCATTCCTCCTTATTCCCCCTCCTCAAAATGACTTTATTTCATGTAAACATCTTGGCACAGTGTTCCGGCTTAGCCCTTTTAACAAATTTCCAAAAGATAAGTGAGGTATTAATAAAATTATAATATCTTACAAAAAAAATAAAAATAAAATGCCTGTTTTAGGGCCTTTCAGCCCATCAGGGTATTCACCATGCGGGGACCACCTCAGGTGGGTTGCATCTAATACACTCTAAAAATTAATGTAAGTTGGCGAAATCTTTTTAATACAAATACTATTCATAAAATGTTAGAGCATAGCTCAGGCTGCGAACCCCAAACCTCTAGTGCCGAAATCGAGTGCTTATACGATCACGGCACGGAGGCAATTTTTAAAATATTAAATTGGCAATGAGGCAATATAAAATTGTCTCATGACGTCAGATTAAAAAAATTTGGTAGGGGGTACCTCAGAACTTTTCCTCATTACATCGGATTGGCCATGCTCATCCACCCAGCTTCGGTCTCGCTTAGCTCGTCCTCAGAATATACAATTCACCAAATTTAAACTGCAACATGTCTTCGGACTCGCTTCGCTCATCCTCAGAAAGTAAAGCATCCGTTTCATTCTCAGCGGTCACCCATACAGCACTGACCACGCTCAAAGCTGCTTACTTTTTATGAATGAATTTATGCTAACGTTTAATGAATTTTTGCTGAGTCATTATCGTAGGTTAATGTCATTATATAACATTATTTTCTGGACAGACCTGAAGATTAATTTTTGTTTCAAGTTTCAACTCTCTTGCATTAATGATAACAGACACACACATATGCAGACAAAGAACTTATACCTGAACTGTATAATTCCAGTGATATTTCGCTTTTCTAATTTTTTTGCACACAATACTTTTTGTACATACATACAGTATAAATAAGAAAAAGTAATTAAACAATTAATTATAACAAACTTAGTTTAAGCAATGAATAAGGTATGCTATTCATTGATAATGCATTCTATTTCAGATTGTTGTTAATACTGTAAAGGTTGAATGATATTAGTTGAGTACATAGTGTTGCCATTTTTTTGCTATTGTGTGAACTTTAACCAGGGCTTGTATGGTGTTGTAGGGAAATAGCATAAAAGGAACTTTAGATGGAAGACCTGGAGCGACGGCTTTTCCAAGCAGTTCAATCAGAAAATGTTGAATTAGTAAAACAGCTTTTATTGAAAGGTTTGTCATTATAATTTCTTTATAATAACAAGTGTTAAGGTATAGCTCAGTCGGTTAAAAGGTCAAGATTAAGGTTCGTATTCAAAGACATCTTCCTAACATTTTCCTAACATTCTCCTTAAGGAACAAGGAGAATGTTAAAAGAATGTCAGGAAAATGTTAGGAAGATGTCTTTGAATACACTAGACGTTACAGCGAGCCATTTGGTTAACACTTCTTGTATGTATACTTACTTTATAGGTAGGTATTTGAGTATAGCTAGTGAGAGAGGTGGGGAGTAATATTCTCGAGTCTCCAGCAACCAATGATCGAGAGAGGCTCGTCTCTATACGATATTATTTCATATCATAATAATATCAATATCACCGTCAATCAAACATCAAATTAGTGTTTTGAAAATACTTAACAATCTACACTTACTTTTAAAAAATTTTAATTTGCTATTATTCACTAATTATGTAGTTTTATAATTGCCGCAAAAAGACGATTTTTTCGTTTAAAACATTTAAAAAAGAAATAACACAATTCAAAAGCCTAACCAAGGAAAAAATAAATTTGCGTTTAAACTTTCTTATGCAGATAATAACTGAGAAACTCATACAACAACAAAAATGAAGACACAACAACAAGACATTTCTTTTACTGAATCAAAGTAAAATAATAGGGATAGAAGTCATCAGACATCAAGTTGTCTCTTCATTCATTGATTCAAAGTAAAATAATTGAAATAGAAGATAAAAGTCATTAGAAATCGAACCAAAATGTAATATGAAGCAATGTATAATTTAAAATAAAATAGAATCATATACAGAGAGAAGAAAACAATTGATTTCAGTTCTATACAATTAAATTACTTTAAATTTATTAACTATATACTTATGTAGTTCTCCGATGTATGCGTGTTAATGTATTTTTTGTATCTTTATAGATACAAAAAATACATTAACACGCATACATCGGAGAACTAGACAAACACGATGATCAATTGATTAATATCAATATATTAATCAATTATGATGATAATTAAAAGACAAGTCGCTTTGCGATGTAGAATAAGGGAAGAATTGTAAAATGTGAAGGGGTAGAATAGAAAGACCTTGTGGTTGACGAGGTGGGAGGACTGGAATCTTATAACTATATCTCTATCCCTGCGAGCTGAAACAACTAATATAAGTGTTTACCAAATGGCTCGCTACAACGTCTAGTCTTTGAATACGGGCCTAAGACTTTTCAGTCTCAAGGTAGCCCAGTTTAATTCTCAGTCAGGACAGATAGTTTTCACATTAAATAGAGAGCCTACTAATGCTACCTTTTCATCAAAATAAGACTAGAGATTGTTCTCAAGAAGTTGAATGAATGTTAAGTGGCCTTCAAAGTTAAGGCCTCATTTAACTTCATAATTTCTAATTGACAAGTTCATACATGCTTGTTTTAGATGCTAGCCATAATTCTATCTTGGATCATTTGGCCATTGGTTTTGCTGCTTGACTGTGTGTCATACAAATATCCCCGTTATTTTTGAAATACATACAATGAAATAGTCTCTATTTACCTGAAGTTCTATTTTCCTTAGAACTGGACTAGAGCAAAGGACGAAATATGGAGCAAGACCTTGATGCAATGGTACCCTGTAGACAACAAAAGAAAAGTAGGAAGGCCACCATATTGTTGGGACCATGAAATGTCAGTTTACTTTGGAGGAAACGCATGGCAAAGAATGACATGGTATAGAAAAGAGTGGTATAGAATGAGAAATATATACATTAGTGAATGGTTACATAAATAGAGTATCACAATAAAGCCTAAATTCAAAATTGAAAATATGTTTTCTCTGAAATGCTTTTCCTCAACAGAATAAAATAATCTAGAGTAAAATAAATAAATAGAAATAATAAAAATAAAGAAAAAATAGTAATAATAATTAATTTAAAATTAATTAGGAATTTTTAGGAAGAAATCAATAATTTCATAATTAGAAGAAAAGAAAATATAAATTTAATAAACTAAAAAATGTCTAATAACCTGTCTAACCTCAGAGAATCCAGATGCTTCGGCAAATGTCGAATTGCCAAATTGGCATAAAAAGGCTTACTTATTTACTTACTCTATTTTCCTAGGAGCCGATGTAAATAAATACTCATCAGGGCTGACTCCCCTTGGTGTTGCTGCTAAATCAGGCAACATAGCTCTGCTGGAAGCCTTATTAAACCTGACAGTGAATGATTGGCAAGATGACTTTGAACAGAGTTGTAAGAAGAAGAACAAAGCTCTCGGTGAAACTGTGAAGGTAAAGAGAAAGAAACAGTACGAGTCGCGGGGCAATAACGGATATTATGTTGTTGTACACGAAGATGACTCAGCTCCTGAACACACTCTGCCTGACCTCTCTCTGGTAAATCATTTTTTTAAATGTTTTTTTTTAAACTATGTATTTAAAACTCTGCCTGACAGGTAATCCATTTTTTTAAATGTTTTTTTTTAAACTATGTATTAAAACTCTGCCTGACAGGTAAATCCATTTTTTAAATGTTTTTTTTTAAACTATGTATTTAAAACTCTGCCTGACAGGTAAATCCATTTTTTTAAATGTTTTTTTTTAAACTATGTATTTAAAACTCTGCCTGACAGGTAAATCCATTTTTTAAATGTTTTTTTTTAAACTATGTATTTAAAACTCTGCCTGACAGGTAAATCCATTTTTTTAAATGTTTTTTTTTAAACTATGTATTTAAAACTCTGCCTGACAGGTAAATCCATTTTTTTAAATGTTTTTTTTAAACTATGTATTTAAAACTCTGCCTGACAGGTAAATCCATTTTTTTAAATGTTTTTTTTTAAACTATGTATTTAAAACTCTGCCGACAGGTAAATCATTTTTTAAATGTTTTTTTTAAACTATGTATTTAAAACTCTGCCTGACAGGTAAATCCATTTTTTTAAATGTTTTTTTTAAACTATGTATTTAAAAACTCTGCCTGACAGGTAAACCATTTTTTAAATGTTTTTTTTTAAACTATGTATTTAAAACTCTGCCTGACAGGTAAATCCATTTTTTAAATGTTTTTTTTTAAACTATGTATTAAAACTCTGCCTGACAGGTAAATCCATTTTTTTAAATGTTTTTTTTAAACTATGTATTTAAACTCTGCCGACAGGTAAATCATTTTTTTAAATGTTTTTTTAAACTATGTATTTAAAACTCTGCCTGAAGTAAATCCATTTTTTTAAATGTTTTTTTTAAACTATGTATTTAAAACTCTGCCTGACAGGTAAATCCATTTTTTTAAATGATTTTTTAAACATGTATTAAAACTCTATCTCACTAAGATTACTTATTTTTTTTAGTAACACTTACCTAAGGCAAAGCAAGATTAATTATTTACATACTTGAGGTAACTTTATTTACAGAGTTTCTTAATTGTTAAGCTCTTACAATGAAATGAAAAAGAAGAAAACGTAATTATAAATTATTACATATAATGCATAAACATTTACAGAATAATATGAATAACAAACTTAATTAAAAACCATAACATAACATGACAAACATTAAACATGTAGGGTGGAAATACCAAGTTATCAGCTAAAAACTCAGCATTATAGTAGGCTTTCTCAAGCAAAAAGGTTTAATAACTCATGGCTAAAGTCAGTTGACAGCACACCAAAAAATGATGGAGGGAAAGAATTCTATTGGTTTTGACCGACTGGGTCCCCCTCCACTTCATGCCAACTTCGGTACAAAAAAATACCTTTTTCGTAAATTAAATCATAAAAAGGCAACACTGGTTGTAAACATTTGTAACCTCGCGTAGCTTGTATTTCCCTCATTGTGCATTTCGATTTGTTAAGTTCTTTTCGTTTAATTTCAATCTGTTTCAGCTCAATCTGCGTATTGTGTCATATTATTTCTATAATGTTAAACAACACACATTCAATTATAAAAACTTGACACAAAAAAGCTGTTGGTTTTGGAAAAAAGTAAAATATAATTATGTCAAGAGCAATACATCATGCAAAATTAAGACGTCATTTTTTAATCAAAATATGCTGTTAATAATAAACAATTGTGTTTTTTAATGCATATTGCAGTAAAAATAATTATAATCTATCTATAAAAATAAGTATTATAGCTGATGATTTAAATGAACTTTTATCATAGAACTATTATGATCCATTGTATTACTTAATTAACAACATTAACTGCACTTAAGTCATACTTCCGAACAAAGTTAAAGCAACACTTAGTTGGTATATTTAAAAGATACAACAATATTCCGACTTAAAAAATAAAGAAATAATTATTAAAAAAATAAAAAATACGATATCAAATAAAAAAATCAGGTTTGAGGTACCTCGGAACTTTTCCTCATAACATTGGATTGGCTACGCTCATCCTCCAAATTTATACTGCAGCATGTCCTCGGACAAGCTTCGCTCGTCCTCAGATAGTAAATGCATCCGTTTTATTCTCAGCGGAAACCCATCCAGCACTGACCATCATGCTCAATGCTAATTAATTTTTATGATCCAACAAAAATCATCTATATACTTGTTGTATTAAAACAAAACTCTGTGAGTTTAAAAACTTTATCTACAAGTGGGATATTAGTAGCATATCTAGTGCCATAATTGTGGTTTATATTACTATCTACAAGTGGGATATTAGCTGTATATCTAGTGCCATAATTGTGGTTTATATTACTATCTACAAGTGGAATATTAGCTGCATATCTAGTGCCATAATTGTAATTTATATTATTATCTACAAGTGGAATATTAGCTGTATATCTAGTGCCATAATTGTAATTTATATTACTATCTACAAGTGTGATATTAGTTGCATATCTAGTGTCATAATTGTAGTTTATATTACTATCTACAAGTGGAATATTAGCTGTATATCTAGTGCCATAATTGTAATTTATATTACTATCTACAAGTGTGATATTAGTTGCATATCTAGTGCCATAATTGTGATTTATTTTACAATTGAACTCCACCTCATCTCACTTTGCTTTGATGAACAACAAAAATAATAAAATAAAATAATTTCATTATAAATAAATTATTTTTTGCACTTTGCACAATTTTCAATTTCCTCAATTCCTTTATTTATTGATAAAAAAGTATAAAAAAAAACAACAAAATACAAAGAAAAGTATGAAAAAATACTAATGTATATAAATTTTTGATACTCTTATTAATTGATCAACAACCATAAGATCATTAGATCTGAGTGTAGGAACAGTCAGAAGAATATAATAGGAACAAAAAATTAAGTTGCACATAGCAACTGAGAATATGAAGTAAACAAAATATGTGAGAAAAATGATGTATTGAGTTAATGTACAAGATTAAAACAGTAAAAGATTATTGATAATTGAGATTATTGAGATAAAAAAGATGTTATTTAAAATAAGCCACGGTCGAATATCCACGGCTTCTAGAACATTGGATCACCAACAAACTTTTTTTATAACTTTTTTTTCAAAATTTTCAGTAATTAGCCAGATTTGTGATAAATGAAGCCTATTTCCGTAATCTGCACGCTCTTTTGGTTAATCTCAAAGAGTATTTACATTCACTCAACGATTTATTTTTAATCTAACTTGGTACATACATAACTACTGTTTGACGTCAATATTTTGTGTTATATTTTGACATGTCATATTTGTTAACATTGAAGTCTAACAGTAGTTATGTATGTACCAAGTTAGATTAAAAATAAATCGTTGAGTGAATGTAAATACTCTTTGAGATTAACCAAAAGAGCGAGCAGATTACGGAAATAGGCTTCATTTATCACAAATCTGTAAAACAGCTGTAAAACTAACTCTCCTTACCCATTCACCCCCACTTTTCAAAGTTAATATTATGAATTGCAATCATTTCCTACACAATACAGAGAAAACTCGACAGATAATCATTAGCTTAGGGTTTTACCAACTACCTCAAAGCATTTTCATTGGAATAAACTTTGATTACAAGCTCACATATAAATTCCATATTAAATATCTTGAAAAGAAAATATCTACTTATTTGTATGTCTGTATGACATATAAAAACCTAAAAATAGATATACTATTTATGGTAAACAGAGTTATGGTAGAAATCCGGCTGTCATATGGCATACTAACATGGGGTCATATGGCATACTAACAGGGTCATATGGCATACTAACATAGGGTCTTATGGCATACTAACATGGGGTCATATGGCATACTAACATGGGGTCATGTAAATACAATAGAAAATGCAAACATAAACATTGCACAAAATACCAACCAAAACTGTTTTTTGACAATAATACATCAAAATGTGCAAGGTCTATCAAATAAATTGAACCAGTTCGAAGCCTATTTAGAGCTTAAAGCCGCAGACTTTTTCTGTTTATCGGAACACTGGTACTTGTCAGGATCACTACTTATAGATGGCTACTCTGTGTTAACATGTTTTAAAAGAAAAAATCACATCCACGGAGGAGTGGCCATTATGATCAAGAACAACCTTCACTTAAAAGTTTCAGAGGATAAATATATTTTAAATATGTCATCCGAATTGAGTCATGTGGTATTTGTATCAAACTTGAAAACTATAATGTTATTCTTGTTTCACTGTACAGATCACCTAATGGAAACTTTGAAGCTTTTATCGATAAATTAAATAACCTTTTAGATCATGTGGCGGCAAAAAGAAATACTATGTTCATCATAATGGGTGACCTTAATATTAACTTTTTGTCAAATAGTAGAGATAAGTTAATTCTATTTGATTTGCTTGACTCATATGAAGCAGTGTCTGTACTAAAAGAAGTGACTCGGCTAAAAAATAATGGAGGTACGGGCCTTGATTACGTCATAATTTCAAAGCAACTATCATCTTCTTGTAGTTCAGTTGTTGATCATAATGGCCTTTCCGACCATTCGGCTCAAATTCTAAAGACCACTAATAATATTACCTCGCAAATTAAACAAAACCAATCAGGTCCTAAGCTTGTAGAAAAAAGGTGTTACTCTAAAGGTAGTTTAAACTATTTTAATTATTTACTTAAAAACTCTGATTGGAGCAGGGTCTTCTATCCAGAAACCGCAGAAAATAAATACAATGCCTTTTTTAATATATACTCTTGGTGCCACGAGGTTGCATTTCCTATTAAAAAAGTAAAATCTATGAAATCGCATATATCTTCCTGGTTAACTGAAGAGGTTAAAATCTCTAGTGATCTATTAAAGACAAACTTCTTAAGAAAATCTTTAGACTTAGAGTCTTATAAAAAATGCAAAGCTGCACATAAAAAACTAGTAATTACCACTAAGAAAGCTTATGTTCAGAAAGCCTTAGAATCTGCCAATAACAAAGTTAAAAAAGCTTGGGACATTGCAAAACATGGCACTATTAACAAACAATCTCACCAGGACGACATACATCTTGTAGTGAATACAGCTGACAACAAAAAGACTTTAATTAAGGACTCTACTGACGTTGCTAATTACTTTGGACAATACTTATCTGACATACCTCACAAAATAAAGTCATCTCTCAACTCCACCCAACTAACTGACTGCAACAATAGCCTTAAACACATAACTGAAACCATCTTCTTCAATGACAATGTTACTACTAAAGAACTCAACGATACGTTAAGAAAATTAAAAAATAAAAAGAATAATAGTCCTGACGATATTTCAGCTTCCCTTGTTAAGCAGAGTTTAGAAAACTGTAGTTCTGCGTTTGCTCACGTGCTAGGAAGGTGTTTTTCTGAAGGCATTTTCCCAGCTCAACTTAAAGAGTCTTTGGTTGTTCCCATATTTAAGTCTGGGGATAGAAATGACGCCAACAACTACACACCCATATCATTGTTAAGTCCTTTTTCCAAGTTATTTGAAATCAATGTTTATAACAAGCTTACTAAATTTATTACAAAATATGAAATCATAACTCCTGAGCAGCATGGTTTTCGGCATGGTCACTCCATTAACACGGCATCTGCCTATGCTATTGAAGTGGTTATGCGGGGGATGGATTTAAAACATTATGTAGTTTGCCTTCTCTTCGACCTTTCCAAGGCGTTTGATTTAATAGATCACCAGAGATTATTATACAAGCTTTATCAGATGGGTATACGGGGTGCGTGCTACGACTGGATCAGGTCCTTTCTACTAAATCGCTCTTATAGGGTGGTAATTGGCAGTAAAAAATCTAAAACATTTCATACCAGTTGCGGAGTTCCTCAAGGAAGCATTCTAGGCCCACTGCTTTTTGCGTTGTTCATTAATGATCTTCCTGTTTATTAAAATCCGAAGGAATAAATTGTCATGTTGTGCTGTATGTAGATGACGCATCGGTTTTAGTTTCTGGTCCTGACTTAGCTACGCTTGAAATAAATGTTAATATAATATGCCAACTGTTTCTTGAGTGGTGTGTAGCGAACAGTCTTGTAATTAATACCACCAAAAGTGTTTCAATGGTTCTCTCAAAAAGGCCTGTAGCTAGAACTTTACAATTCCTCATAAATACAAGTCCCATAAAAACAGTACCCTTTTCCACGTTATTAGGACTGACAATCGACAATGACATGAAATTTAACAACCACATTGACAACTTAGTTTCTAAGATAAACACGACTTACTATCTTTTAAGAAAACTAAGGTTTCTATAACTCAACTGAAAATACTACTAATGCTTTACTATGGCTGGACCTATCCGTACTTATCAAAACCACATTGCAACATGGGCCTCCACCTCCCAGTCAGAAAGAGTGTTTATTATGCAAAAAAGAATAATTAGATTAATTTTCCAACTAAAACTCGAGATTCAGCTAAACCAGTCTTCATAAAGCATAATATTCTAACACTCTATTCCATCTTAATTCTAGAATCATGTAAAATAGTTAAACAATTTCCGGATAAGTTTAAAACTCACTCTCAAGTTCACAATGTAATACCAGAAACAAGCTAGACTTATATCCGTTGCCTTGCCGAACGGCTCATTACCAAAAAATCGCCCTACAATTTAGCCATTACTTTTTATAACAAACTGCCTGAGAGCATTAAAATGATTGACGATATTAAAGTCTTTTCTAAAAACCTAAAACGTCTTCTTAGCGCGCGGATTTTATTCCACTCAGGAATACTTGAATTCAAAGCTCGAATGATCTCCTCCTACTGTGGATGTGATATATTATGCTCACCTCTTCTTGCCATTCTTTCAGTTTGCGTTAATTTTTTTAATTTAAATATGTAATCAATTGTATTTTATTGTTTTATAACTTACTATTTATGTGTTATAATGACGAAATTATATCTATATGTATTATAGCTATGTAATAATAATATAAATAAATAAATAATAAATAACAAGAATACTTGGAGGATTTGAAAATAATGAATGAATAATTGACTTTTATTTATTTTAAAAATTACAAATTTTGGAATAGATTTGGGAATAAGGAACATAGTAAGCCTTTATTTAAATACTTTAAAGTAATGACAATTGATAGCATCTTTATATATAATTCATTAATATATATTAAATATAATGAAAATAATTTACATAAAAATGGACACCTATGAAACCAGAAATAGAAATGCTTTGGCTATACCTGAGCATAGACCATTTTGGAAAAATGGTCTATTTTTACCAAAAATGGACCTTTTTTCTTTATCTATACATTCTTTGAGAAATATTATTGGCTGCAGGGGTTGCTTCCGGTTCTTTAATACAGTAGAGCATACATGAATGAAAATGCACATTGTACACAAACTTCATCGTTTCAATATTTTAAGTTTAACTAAGTTTACATAGTTAGTAGAAAGTTGATGAAAGTTTACAGCTTAACTTGTTAACATGAGCTTTCGAGTTAAGCGTGCTATCAATAGACATTGGAATTATTTATATTATTATTGTATTTAAGAGTGTGAGTTGAGATCTCGTTTTTTGGCAGTTTTCAGTTAACTTATTTACCACAAACCAGTCATGTACATGCTTTACTATATCATCTATTTTATCAACTATTTCATTAAGATTTTTCCCACTAACTGCATATGAAGCATTATAAAGTATGCTATCTATGACAACAGGTATATTGGCAGACTAAAACTTTTTGTATATTATTTTTGGCATATAAAAGAAAAAGTTGGTTAAAAAATTACGAAGTAAGTCATGTTTTGCAGTACTGACTCAGAGAAATAATTTGATTATATAGTCATATTTATTTATTTATTATACATACCATAATTTTACAATATAATAAAACATAAGGTTTTAAAATCTAGAATAAATTTTCATATGTTAAACTTTTGCAAAGTATATAGTGTTGATGTTGTGAATGATTCAACTAGTCTCTATTCAGTAATATAATTTTCAAAAGACACATGACTAGCACCTTAGCAAGATTGATTTTATCTTTATAAAGTAGAGACACTTCTTTTTGTTCTACACAATGGTTTTTGTTGCCTTTAATTCCTTTAATACTAATTTATAAAACCAGTAGGCTTTCAATAATTGCTTTGTATGATAACAGGAATAGCAATGACAATTTAGATGACGTAGATACACCTGAGGGTATGGAAAAGCTAGAGTGGGATATAGAAGTAGAGGACAGCACTGAGTTTGAACTGGACACTTCACTGTCTGATGATGAGGATCATGTCTGGTCTCATCAGTACAGGTAAGCTGTTATTCTTGTCATAGTGTAGGATGTAGAGGTAGAGGGAGGACTGAGTTTGAACTGGATACTTCTCTGTCTGATGATGAGGATCATGTCTGGTCTCATCAGTACAGGTAAGCTGTTATTCTTGTCATAGTGTAGGATGTAGAGTAGAGGGAGGACTGAGTTTGAACTGGACACTTCTCTGTCTGATGATGAGGATCATGTCTGGTCTCATCAGTACAGGTAAGCTGTTATTCTTGTCATAGTGTAGGATGTAGAGGTAGAGGGAGGACTGAGTTTGAACTGGATACTTCTCTGTCTGATGATGAGGATCATGTCTGGTCTCATCAGTACAGGTAGGCTGTTATTCTTGTCATAGTGTAGGATGTAGAAGTAGAGGGAAGGACTGAATTTGAACTGGACACTTCTCTGTCTGATGATGAGGATCATGTCTGGTCTCATTAGTACCGGTGGGGTGTATAACTTAATTGGGCTATATGTAAGCCTTCTAGAGTAGTGTAGAGTTGTGAGTGTTTAGCTGGGATGTAGCAATGGGTATGGTAGGATGTAGAGGTAGAAGAGAGGACTGAGTTTGAACTGGACACTTCTCTGTCTGATGATGAGGATCATGTCTGGTCTCATCAGTACCGGTGGGGTGTATAAGTTTATTAGGCTATATGTAGGCCTTCTAGAGTAGTGTAGAGTTGTGAGTGTTTAGCTGGGATGTAGCAATGGGTATGGTAGGATGTAGAGGTAGAGGAGAGGACTGAGTTTGAACTGGACACTTCTCTGTCTGATGATGAGGATCATGTCTGGTCTCATCAGTACAGGTAGGCTGTTATTCTTGTCATAGTGTAGGATGTAGAGGTAGAGGAGAGGACTGAGTTTGAACTGGACACTTCTCTGTCTGATGATGAGGATCATGTCTGGTCTCATTAGTACCGGTGGGGTGTATAACTTAATTGGGCTATATGTAAGCCTTCTAGAGTAGTGTAGAGTTGTGAGTGTTTAGCTGGGATGTAGCAATGGGTATGGTAGGATGTAGAGGTAGAGGAGAGGACTGAGTTTGAACTGGACACTTCTCTGTCTGATGATGAGGATCATGTCTGGTCTCATCAGTACCGGTGGGGTGTATAAGTTTATTAGGCTATATGTAGGCCTTCTAGAGTAGTGTAGAGTTGTGAGTGTTTAGCTGGGATGTAGCAATGGGTATGGTAGGATGTAGAGGTAGAGGAGAGGACTGAGTTTGAACTGGACACTTCTCTGTCTGATGATGAGGATCATGTCTGGTCTCATCAGTACCGGTGGGGTGTATAACTTTATTGGGCTATATGTAAGCCTTCTAGAGTAGTGTAGAGTTGTGAGTGTTTAGCTGGGATGTAGCAATGGGTATGGTAGGATGTAGAGGTAGAGGAGAGGACTGAGTTTGAACTGGACACTTCTTTGTCTGATGATGAGGATCATGTCTGGTCTCATCAGTACCGGTGGGGTGTATAACTTTATTGGGCTATATGTAAGCCTTCTAGAGTAGTGTAGAGTTGTGAGTGTTTAGCTGGGATGTAGCAATGGGTATGGTAGGATGTAGAGGTAGAGGAGAGGACTGAGTTTGAACTGGACACTTCTCTGTCTGATGATGAGGATCATGTCTGGTCTCATCAGTACCGGTGGGGTGTACAAGTTTATTGGGCTATATGTAGGCCTTCTAGAGTAGTGTAGAGAGTTGTGAGTGTTTAGCTGGGATGTAGCAATGGGTATGGTAGGATGTAGAGGTAGAGGAGAGGACTGAGTTTGAACTGGATACTTCTCTGTCTGATGATGAGGATCATGTCTGGTCTCATCAGTACAGTAGGCTGTTATTCTTGTCATAGTGTAGGATGTAGAGGTAGAGGAGAGGACTGAGTTTGAACTGGATACTTCTCTGTCTGATGATGAGGATCATGTCTGGTCTCATCAGTACAGGTAAGCTTTTATTCTTGTCATAGTGTAGGATGTAGAGGTAGAGGAGAGGACTGAGTTTTGGGGATACTTCTCTGTCTGATGATGAGGATCATGTCTGGTCTCATCAGTACAGGTAGGCTGTTATTCTTGTCATAGTGTAGGATGTAGAGGTAGAGGAGAGGACTGAGTTTGAACTGGACACTTCTCTGTCTGATGATGAGGATCATGTCTGGTCTCATCAGTACAGGTAGGCTGTTATTCTTGTCATAGTGTAGGATGTAGAGGTAGAGGAGAGGACTGAGTTTGAACTGGATACTTCTCTCTGATGATGAGGATCATGTCTGGTCTCATCAGTACAGGTAGGCTGTTATTCTTGTCATAGTGTAGGATGTAGAGGTAGAGGAGAGGACTGAGGTTTGAACTGGATACTTCTCTGTCTGATGATGAGGATCATGTCTGGTCTCATCAGTACAGGTAGGCTGTTATTCTTGTCATAGTGTAGGATGTAGAGGTAGAGGAGAGGACTGAGTTTGAACTGGTCACTTCTCTGTCTGATGATGAGGATCATGTCTGGTCTCATCAGTACAGGTAAGCTTTTATTATTGTCATAGTGTAGGATGTAGAAGTAGAGGGAAGGACTGAGTTTGAACTGGACACTTCTCTGTCTGATGATGAGGATCATGTCTGGTCTCATTAGTACCGGTGGGGTGTATAACTTTATTGGGCTATATGTAAGCCTTCTAGAGTAGTGTAGAGTTGTGAGTGTTTAGCTGGGATGTAGCAACGGGGATGGTAGGATGTAGAGGTAGAGGGAGGACTGAGTTTGAACTGGACACTTCTCTGTCTGATGATGAGGATCATGTCTGGTCTCATTAGTACCGGTGGGGTGTATAAGTTTATTGGGCTATATGTAGGCCTTCTAGAGTAGTGTAGAGTTGTGAGTGTTTAGCTGGGATGTAGCAATGGGTATGGTAGGATGTAGAGGTAGAGGAGAGGACTGAGTTTGAACTGGACACTTCTCTGTCTGATGATGAGGATCATGTCTGGTCTCATTAGTACCGGTGGGGTGTATAACTTAATTGGCTATATGTAAGCCTTCTAGAGTAGTGTAGAGTTGTGAGTGTTTAGCTGGGATGTAGCAATGGGTATGGTAGGATGTAGAGGTAGAGGAGAGGACTGAGTTTGAACTGGACACTTCTCTGTCTGATGATGAGGATCATGTCTGGTCTCATTAGTACGGTGGGGTGTATAACTTAATTGGGCTATATGTAAGCCTTCTAGAGTAGTGTAGAGTTGTGAGTGTTTAGCTGGGATGTAGCAATGGGTATGGTAGGATGTAGAGGTAGAGGAGAGGACTGAGTTTGAACTGGACACTTCTCTGTCTGATGATGAGGATCATGTCTGGTCTCATTAGTACCGGTGGGGTGTATAACTTTATTGGGCTATATGTAAGCCTTCTAGAGTAGTGTAGAGTTGTGAGTGTTTAGCTGGGATGTAGCAATGGGTATGGTAGGATGTAGAGGTAGAGGAGAGGACTGAGTTTGAACTGGACACTTCTCTGTCTGATGATGAGGATCATGTCTGGTCTCATCAGTACAGGTAAGCTGTTATTCTTGTCATAGTGTAGGATGTAGAGGTAGAGGAGAGGACTGAGTTTGAACTGGACACTTCTCTGTCTGATGATGAGGATCATATCTGGTCTCATCAGTACAGGTAGGCTGTTATTCTTGTCATAGTGTAGGATGTAGAGGTAGAGGAGAGGACTGAGTTTGAACTGGACACTTCTCTGTCTGATGATGAGGATCATGTCTGGTCTCATCAGTACAGGTAAGCTGTTATTCTTGTCATAGTGTAGGATGTAGAGGTAGAGGAGAGGACTGAGTTTGAACTGGACACTTCTCTGTCTGATGATGAGGATCATATCTGGTCTCATCAGTACAGGTAGGCTGTTATTCTTGTCATAGTGTAGGATGTAGAGGTAGAGGAGAGGACTGAGTTTGAACTGGACACTTCTCTGTCTGATGATGAGGATCATGTCTGGTCTCATCAGTACAGGTAGGCTGTTATTCTTGTCATAGTGTAGGATGTAGAGGTAGAGGAGAGGACTGAGTTTGAACTGGACACTTCTCTGTCTGATGATGAGGATCATGTCTGGTCTCATCAGTACAGGTAGGCTGTTATTCTTGTCATAGTGTAGGATGTAGAGGTAGAGGAGAGGACTGAGTTTGAACTGGACACTTCTCTGTCTGATGATGAGGATCATATCTGGTCTCATCAGTACAGGTAGGCTGTTATTCTTGTCATAGTGTAGGATGTAGAGGTAGAGGAGAGGACTGAGTTTGAACTGGACACTTCTCTGTCTGATGATGAGGATCATATCTGGTCTCATCAGTACAGGTAGGCTGTTATTTTGTCATAGTGTAGGATGTAGAGGTAGAGGAGAGGACTGAGTTTGAACTGGACACTTCTCTGTCTGATGATGAGGATCATGTCTGGTCTCATCAGTACAGGTAAGCTGTTATTCTTGTCATAGTGTGTAGGATGTAGAGGTAGAGGAGAGGACTGAGTTTGAACTGGACACTTCTTTGTCTGATGATGAGGATCATGTCTGGTCTCATCAGTACCGGTGGGGTGTATATCTTTATTGGGCTATATGTAAGCCTTCTAGAGTAGTGTAGAGTTGTGAGTGTTTAGCTGGGATGTAGCAATGGGCATGGTAGTCCTACTTTTGCAGTGTTTGGTGTTGTTGGCTTTACTTTTGGCCTGCAGGCTATTGAAGTTTTATGTTGGTTAGTAAATGGTAGTTGTAAAAAATGTTAACCCTGGAGGGAGAGATATTAGGGTACTTAATCTTAATTTACTACAGTCCTGATATTGAGAGGTGACTGTATGAAAGGACCCCCCCCCCCCCCTGCTTTCTTACTACCCTGTAAGAAATGATTTTATTTGCTAAGCTTTTCTGATTGCAACAATGTCAGCATAGTCAATATCATTGTTTGTTTTCTCTTTTGAGAAGAAACAGTATTGTTAATCTGTCTTTCTCAACAAATTTCAAGCATTTGATGTCGTCTGCTATCAAAAGATTTAAGCTTTGTGGAAGCTTAAATCCATCCTTCCTTTTACCCACTGCCTTATCCTCCAATCTTATCTTTTCAACAGCTATTTAAAAGTGAGCATTAGCGCATCCCTTTCTCCTCTTTGTTTTGTTTGAGTAGGAGTCCTTTAAGATAACATCCTCGGTTGTCTACTTTGCAATATTTTTACCTCAGATCTTCCTGAACATCCTTCTACCACTGTAGCATCCTTTGCTGATGATAAATGTATCCTTGAGGGTGTACAGACCCTGATTATCAAACCACTTCCTAACTTAACCAAAACCATCTCTTTCTTCTCCAACCCTTGTTTAACAAATAGAGGATTAAAGTCAATGAGCAGAAGAGTGCCAATGTGACATTCGCACTGCATTACTTGAATTGTCCTCCAATCACCCCAAATAATTTACCTGTTAAGAGTTTTGGTGCCTTTGATGAGGCCAAGTCTTAGCATTAGGATTGTCAGTTAATGGTCCTAGTGGTACCCTTAATCTAGTCTCCTTATATGTAATAGAATATTTATTGTTTAAATAGGATCATGAAGTCACTGTCTCAATAAAAGGGTAATGTTGCAACTGCTTACGAACTTTTCTTTAAGTTAAATGCTTTTTATGAATAAGATGTCTTTAAGTGTGTGATAGTGAGGAAGTTGAGAAGTTCAAGGTAGGAGGCGTTCATATGCTGGATTTGAACTCTTCATCCCCAGAGACCCATTAAAGTCATTCTTACTGCATCTTTCTAAACTATTTTTATCGGCTATAATTTTTAATAGGAATTAATGTTTGTTTGTCTTCTTGAAGATGGTATGCAGACATTCTAGAGAAGACATGTGATACAATGCATTGCAGCGAGACAGAGAATGGGATTTTAACAAGCAAATGTGACGTTAACATGCAAGATTTGTTTGGGAGATCTCCTGTGCACTATGCTTCAGAGCAGGGCCATACTAATGCTGTTAAACTGCTTATTGCTGCTGGTATGTAGTGATTGTACAGTTATACTGAGTGAACCTGAAGCGTACTTGCTAGTCTTACAATTTGTAGCATTGTAAGACTAGTAACCTGGGTTTATTTACATTGTAGTTTAAGAATCTGGCGCAAGTGTGACTTATTTTATTCTTATTCAAACCACATTTTTCAGAAAATATTCCTTAAATGTTTAAGAAAAATTTGTGTACAGAGTACCTGGGAACTTTTCCTTTTTCCTTATCTGATTCGCTGGACTCAGTCTTACCAATTCCAACTCGCTTAGCTCATCCTCAGAATATGGAATCACCTGATTTATATTTCAGAATCTCTTTGGACTTACTTCACTCATCCTCAAAGAATAAAAACATCGGCTTCCTTCTCAGTGGTTTAGTGGTCACCCATCCAGGTATTGACATCACTCGATATTGATAGGCATTATTAATGTAGCAAATACTGTAAATATGCATTGAAATGCTAATAACACTTCTTTATTATACGAAGAGTTACGCTTGTGCCAAATTTCAACTCAATTAGACAATTGTCCAATTATAACAATTGTTTAAAAACATTTAAATGTCATTAAATAAACATTGAACCAGTGCTATAATTGTCCTCCCTCTGGCTAGTCTCCTTATAAATTTGTTTGTCTCGTCTAGGAAGCAGAGCTGAGGTTAGGGATGTCGATTGTGTAACACCACTCCATCTAGCTGCCTCCAGGGGCCACACCAAAATATGCCAAATATTACTACAAGCAGGTGCCAGAGTTGACTCTAAGACAACTGATAAGATGTCTGCCCTTCATTACGCAGCTTCTAGGGATTACCCTGATACTGTTCAACTCCTTCTAGACCAAAGGTAAAGCAAATAGTCTAAGGCCCGTATTCAAAGACATTTTCCTAACATTCTCCTTGTTCCTTAAGGAAAATGTTAGGAAGTTGCCTTTGAATACGGGCTTTAGAGCCAGACCTAAAAAATGTTACTCATTTTGCACTACTTCAAATCAAATTTTTCTGAAAATATACCTTTAATTATGAAGGAAAAGCATAGTCTGCCCATTCAGAATGGAGCCCTTGATATGAATGTGCTCGCTCAAAGTATTAAAAAAATCGCACAAATTCCAGTTTTCTCCCAATAAGTGGTTCTCTGTGGGTCGTGTGCAAAACATAAAGCAAACATTTTAAAGCGGATAAAATGTCCTATGTGTTATTTGTTATGTGTTATGTTGTTTGTTAAATGTCCTATAAAGTGTTATTTCATCAAAATCGGATTACTACAACTAAAGTTATGTCATTTGTTAAATAGCCAAAAACATCCATAAAGAGCCAATATTTTTTCAAATAAATTCTCTGACTTGGCATAAATTAACCTTTTTTAGGCGTTTTTCAAAGATCCATAAGTTTAGTTGTAGTCATCTGATTTTTACGATTAAACTCTCGTTTAATAGGACATTTTATCAGTTTTAAAAAATGTTCTCTTCATGTTTTGCACACGACCTACAGGGAGCCACTTATTTCATTAATACTGAAATTTGTGCGATTTTTAAAATTTTGAGCATGCCCAATCCTATGAAGGGCTCAACTCTGGATAGGCAGACCATGTTTATTCTTCATAATTGAATAGACCAAGAGCCCAGGGGTGTTTTGTTAATCAAAAGTGTAATGGCTGGAACCGGTCTCAATTTTTCGTAAATATCTTCCTGAACAAGGATCTGCAATTCTGCAGACTCGTATCGGATGGGTGTCCCAGGCAGAACGCACTTTACAGGTCAAATTTACCACATAAGTTAATAAAAATTGTAATGGCTGGAAACAGGTTTAATTTTTCGTAAATACCTTCCTGAACAAGGATCTGCAATTCTGCAGACTCGTATCGGATGGGTGTCCCAGGCAGAACGCACTTTACAGGTCAAATTTACCACATAAGTTGATAAAAATTGTAATGGCTGGAAACAGGTTTAATTTTTCGTAAATACCTTCCTGAACAAGGATATGCAATTCTGCCGACTCGCATTGGATGGGCATCCCAGGCAGAACGCACTTTACAGGTCAAATTTACCACCCAAGTTAACAAACAGTTTAATGGCTGGAACTGGTCTCAATTTTTCGTAAATACGTTCCTGAACAAGGATCTGCAATTCTGCCGACTCGTATCGGATGGGTGTCCCAGGCAGAACCTTTGACCCCTAAAGTGCGTTCTTTTTATTAACAAAACACCCCTGGGCTCTTTGACTAGAAGGTATATTTTCAGAAAAATTTGGTTTGAGGTAGTACAAAATGAGTCACATTTTTTCAGGTCCGGCTCTTAGCCTAAAGTGCATACTAGGCTAGTTGCATGCCTCAAATTTTTATGATTTTAATTTTTTTCATTCCCTGGTTTCTTAAACATTGATTAAGAAATTATACTTTTTCATTTATTTGGGAATTTTTGAATTTTTCTCATCTCTTAATTAGTTTCTCAGCTTTCTCAAACATATCTGGATTTTTGTGACATTGATATCACCTAGTATCACATTGTCCTGGTTAAGTAGTAACTCCTGGCAGTTGACTTTGGAATGAATACCAGTTTTGTCACTTTTTCAGAATATTTATAATTAAAATAGTTATAATAATTTTTAAAATTTTGCTGAGAATTTGAAAATGTTGTTCAGCCCCAGAGTAAAACGCCTGACTGGTATTTTTCTTTCTATACTCTATGGTCCTGTAAATCCTATGACCAAATGGTTCATGTTTATTAATCTTACGACCCCTAGAGAGAATCGCCTCCAGGCTCCATACTTTTCAGTCCTTAATTTGTGTTATTTGATTTCAGAGCCAATATAAACTGTTTGGATTCGACAGATAGGACACCTCTGAAGCTAGCTGCCTCCAGGAACCTCGTAGATATTGTTATACTGCTTGTTAACAGAGGAGCTAAAGTCAATTTGGAGGATAACAAAGGTAACTAATTTGTACATTTTTATTGAGTTTTCTCTAGGAAATTATGCTTATGAGGTTCATGCTATATATATATATATATATATATATATATATATATATATATATATATATATATATGTGTGTGTGTGTGTGTGTGTGTGTGTGGTGTGTGAAATTAAATGGTTTCTACTTCCCAAGAAATTGACTTGTGCCAATTTTAGAATTTTTTAACAATAATTCCTGAATTGACCTGAATGCAGTGATATTGGTTACAAGTTTCTTAGAATTCAATACAATTTTCAAAATAATCAATATTACTATATGCACTTATTTAAGTTTTTGAAGTTTTGCACTTACTAAAAGTTCAACTACTATGGTAACAAAATTACCATAGTTTGGGTAATAGTTACCAAAATAATAATGGCAATTTTGGGTAATAGTTACCAACATAATAATGGTAATTTTGGGTAATAGTTACCAAAATAATAATGGCAATTTTGGGTAATAGTTACCAACATAATAATGTAATTTTGGGTAATAGTTACCAAAATAATAATGGTAATTTTGGGTAATAGTTCCAACATAATAATGGTAATTTTGGTAATATTTACTAACATAATAAGGGTAATTTTGGGTAATAGTTACCAAAATAATAATAGTAATTTTGGGTATTGGTTAGCAAAATAATTATGGTAATATTGGGTATTGGTTACCAAAATAATAATGGTAATTTTGAACTTGCAAGAGTCATTTGTTGTGGGTAGAGATCATTTTTAAAAGTCTATGACCATGTTTTTCACTTATATTTAAGGGTTTAATAGGGATCTAAAATACCCCCCCCCCCCAAGTATACAGGGAGGGCCAGGAGTAGATAATACTATGTAAGCATATATCAAGGAGTAGATTAATTGAAGGTCACAGAGACTTCAGGCACTGTCGGCGCCCTGATGAGTTAGACGTAACAAAACAGAGTGGGGCATGACATTATGTCGAGCCATCAATGATGACGAATAATGGTACAGTTTCCAGATGTAGCATTGCATTTTGCTTGTTACATTTCCTAAGTGTCTCTCGCACAATCATATTGTGTCAAATGATAAATATTTAATATTTGAAAAACTATAGTTATGACGTGTTTCAGGTTACACAGCTCTATGTGAAGCAGTCTGGCAGAAGTCGGTCTCCATGGCGACTGTTTTGTTGGAGGCCGGTGCTAAGATGAAGCCGAGTGATTACTTAGTTCACTATGCTGTGCTACACAGACAAGAGTCCATGGTCCGACTCCTGGTGCAACACGGTGCTCTGCTCAACCTCAGGGATAATCTGGGCCAGACACCCCTCATCACAGCTGCTCTTACTAATCAGTTGTCTTTAGTCGAGTACCTCCTAGATAATGGTTTGTTAGGGTTTATTTTTTAACTTTCTTGGTTTTAGTGAATTTCTGAAGGATTAATAAGGTTAGAGTATTAGAGGGTTTTTTAAGGGGGGGACTCACTGATCAAGAATATTCATATATTGTTAGGGGTTTATATATATATATATATATATATATATATATATATATATATATATATATATATATATATATATATATATAGCATGTGTATAATGTAGAAAATATACTGGTAACTCAATAAGCAGAATTTTTGATACATTCATTTTAGCAGGAAAATAATCGGGTATGGGGTACCTCGGAAATTTTCCGAGGTAAATTTTTTGCTAAGCTCATCCTCCCAGCTTTGGACTCGCTTTGCTTGTCCTCAGATAGTAAATACATCCGTTTCATTCTCAGCAGTCACCTATACAGCACTGACCACGCTCAATGTTGCTTAATTTTTATGATCCAACAAATATCATGGATACACTTGTCTTAGTTTATTTATTTAATAAGTAAAGGTTTACACTTGTACTAAATTTCAACTCAATTGAATTTTTTGTTTCTGATTTTTTACAATTGTTTAAATAACGTACACAAGTCATTCAATAAAAACGTAACTAATGCTGATAATGAGATTAAACTTGGCACATATGTTAGTCTTGTACATGGCTACATGCGTGCCAACTCTCAATTTCATCGCATATTTTTTTGCGTTTTATTTTTTTTTTAATTTTTGCTAAGTCATTATTGTGGTTTAATGACGTCATAAAAAAAATATTTTCCGAATAGCATGACTACAGCGGTAGACTGATTTTTGTATGAAGTTTCAACTCTCTAGCATAAATACATTGGGCGCTACAATGATAACTTGTAATTAAGTAACCTCAAGTAAGTAAATAAATAAATAAATAAGTCCACCACTGCCCCCCTTAGCATACTTACCGTATCTGCATTTTTGACAAACTGAGATATTGAACCCTCAACTTTGGAGCTGGGATGTAAAAAGTATATTTATTCAGTAAATGTTTTACTTAAAACCTAATTTTTTATCTGATTATTATATTTTTGGCCTCAATAAAGGTTTCTTTTTCATCTAAATGCCATAAAGAACCGCGTAAAATAAATAACTCAATTTTGATAAAAATGTCGAATACGGTAAGTATGCTAAGGAGGGCAGACCAGTCAACCGGCTTTCGTGTTATCAGTGGAATTACAGTGTGTGTCTTGTGCCCCTTCTATGTTATAGTATTATTCTAAGGGTGAAATAAATATAATTGTGTTTGTTTTAGGAGCCAAAGTAGACTTTTACTGGGAAGTGACTCCTCTTTCCGTTTACGTGTCTTGCAACAGGGACTGTACAAATTTAGAAATGATAAAACTATTAGCTTCTAAAGGAGCCGATTTAGATAGGTGTACATTCTACAATGCTCCTCTTGCTCATGCTATTGTTATTGGAAAGCTTAAAGTTGCCGCAATGCTTGTTGCACTTGGAGCTAATGTTAATATGAGGTAATTGATTTTAATTTTTATTAAAAACCCGGAAAGTTGTTTAACTAGAGACTTATTTTAAATTATTACTTCAAATTTTAAAAAAACCTGTCTATAAGAAGTTGATTTTTAGTGCTATTTATTTCTATAGTATTTTTCTTTTGTATTTGGATACCAGGAAGCTGATGTAGGAATAGACTCTTTACATTATCTGGCTAAGAAAGGAGTTTAACCTCTCCTCTCCTGGAGAGAAGAGGTTATGGGCTCCATAACCTCTCAACATCTAGTCGTATGTCAAGTATTATTTTGATTTGAGAACGCCTTTAAGAGTTGTTGGCCATAGACTAGGGTACATATACCCTAGTGCATTTGGGGACACAGTGTCCCCAAATGCACTTAACAATACAGGTAAATGACAAAAAAAAATTTTTTCGAACAAAAGTCATTCTTGATAAAAACTCCTGCGTGTTTTCAAACTAAGATTTATCATATTTTTAAACATATTGGTAGACTCAACAACTGCAATTTTTGAAAAATGAACGTTTAAAGTAGGCTTAATTTTGACTTTTCAAAAAAATCTTCATTATATTTTTTTAGTTATCCCCCTGAGACAATTTTTCAAAAAAATTGTCAAAATTTACCCCCTCCCCTTCACTTCCAAAATTGTAATTAAAATGTCTCAGTTAGTGTTACTTAAATGAAGGTTTACAATACTACCATTTTTGTTCCACTAGTCAAGACTTATAATAAGCGATGCATTATTTATCCAGATTGAACAACTTTTAATATGTCCAAATTGAAAATTTTAATTTTAGGAAGTTCTTTTTTTTAAAAGTAAAATTAATGTATGTAAGAAAAAATTATATATATATATATTATATATATATATATATATATATATATATATATATATATATATATATATATATATATATATATATATATATATATATATATATATATATATATATATATATATATATATAATATAATATATATGTATTCAGGAAGCCAAACTAAATCAGCCCCTCCCACTCCCCTGCAACTTTATCCGAAAAAACTCAGAAGTATTATTTTCATGATGAAAATTTGCTAAAAAGGTAAAAATTCTAAATAACATTCTTAAGTTATCTAACCCTACAAGATAAAAAAAAGAATATTGACACAATATAATTGTGAAAGATACATATTGTGTCAACTATTCATGTTTCGCAAAACTCAGTAGTATCCAATGATATAAAATAAATAATAATAATTAATAATTTACCTACAGTTTGTCTGCAATTGATTAATTTATTGAGTTGTTTGCTAAAAAATTTCGTTATTTTACTGGATCTTAAACATCTTAATTTCTTGAATGTTAAAAAAAGTTTTCCCCCAGAATGGAGAAAAAGTGTCCTCCCTATGTTTTTAAGCGAAAAGTACATCATTACACCCAATTCTAAAAAGGAGGGAAACATGAAAGTTCATGTTTTCCTGGGGGGAACCATGAAGATAATAAGGAAGGAAGATGATAAGGGGAAAAACCTTGTACGTACCACGGGAGAAATTAGTCATTACATCTTGCTATATTTAACTCCCTTGGCTTCGCCTCAGGATTAAATTGCATGGTTCCCTCGGCTAATGCCTCAGGAACCAAATTTATAAACCCCTCGGCTTCGCCTTGGGGTTTATAAATTTGGTTCCTATTCCTATATTGGTTCCTATCCTATTTTTATAATTTGGTATCCTATTTATAAATTTGGTTCCCTTACATTATGGTTCCCATGGCTAACGCCTTTGGAACCAAAATAAACGCTAGGGCGTAATGACTATGTTTTCTCCCTTGGTACGTAAATAACTATTTCAATTGGTTGTTGTTTACCTTACTTTATTATAAGCTCAAAAATTGTATAACACGGAAATTACCACTAATCTATTTTATGAATATAAAATAGCATAAATAGAGATAAAAAAGTATTAAATATTGTTTAAATACATCGATAACATACAACTTATGGTTATGACTCATGATAAGAGTTATTTCTGATCATAATTTTACTCTACAAGGAGTAAAAAATTCAGATTAGAGTGAAATTCTTCTTGTCTGAGTTTTGTTACAAAATATAGTTCAGATCAGTTTAGAGTATGACCTTGGACGTGCCAGAACATTAGTTCTAACTAGAATTTACTTCAGTGTACCCTGGAGTAACATGCCGAACAAACCTTTTGTCATCCTCCTGGAGGTATAGTAAACCACATGATTATAATCTGTTGACAGCATGGGAAAATAGTGTTGAGCAACCGATGAGGTTGTCTTGATATGAATTTGTGGGTGTGGTTTTACATTCAGGACTAACCCCATTGGCTCCTTGGCATTTTTCCAACCGTGTCATGTACTATAACAAAGAGATTAATACTTAGAGGGAGTATAGCCCGAGTAACACAGTGATAAGGGGTCTGGATGTGAAACAGCTTCCACTAGGTGCTATAACTGTACTTACCCCTACTGTAGTCCCCCAAGAGAGAGACTAGATACTCCCCCACCCCTCTACAAACCCTATTGTAGCATGCAATCTACAAAGGGCAGGCATTTTTCAGTGATGTCACATTAAACCACTATTCAACACAGACAATTTAAGAATACATTTAAAACAAAATAGTCAAAAAATTATACTTAATAAAATATATACTTAAATTTACTTAAGTTAAGATAGTAGAAAAATAATATAGTGGAAAAATAATCTAATGTTTGCGTTGGATTGTAATTATTATGAAAAAATAAAAAAAAATGACGTCTCTAATGTACAGTTACGGCACCTAGCTGCTACCCAAGGCATGATAGAGCTGTTGTATCCTTCCTCTTAGTATTAGTCTCTCAGTACTATAATAATGATCATCCTTGTAGGTTCAGTCATCCATCATATGGCGGTGCTGATTGTATGACTTTAGCCTTCCACCATGCCAGACATCTTCCTCTCTACCGGGATCTTGTTCAAATTATCATTCAAGCTGGGTAATTGTAATATTTTCTTTAATCTTTTATGAATTAAAACGTTTCATTAGTATGAAAATCTCTGTGTGTGTGTCTGTGTACGTTCTAGTATGAAATCTGTGTGTGTGTGTGTGATTCAATAATATTATATATATATATAATAATAATATATATTATATATATATATATATATATATATATATATATTTATTTATATGTATATCAAAAGCATTATGTCATTAATTGACACAATGTAAAAAAATCTAGTTTTTTCTCTATAGTTTAACACTTGGCTCAAAATCAGTTGACAGTGTGGGAAAATAATACTAGGGAGCCAATCAAGTTGTTCCTGGATGTTAAACAACACCCACCATTTCAAATCAGACCAACCTCATTGGTTCCTCAACATTATTTTCTCACGCTGTCAACTGATTTTAGCCATATAGGGCTAAAATCAGTTATATAATCAGTTATATGGGGGCCTGGAAGCAGCCCCCAGGGCCGACGCCACATAGCTGCATTGGCTGGAAAATGAGTTAATCCTTTCTCAGGATTGAATGGTAGTTGCAGAATTTTATTAAAATAGGGATAAAAGAGTGACCCTGAGTAAGCATGCTTATTTCTAGATTTATTGAGCTTGTGCTGATTAACTAACCATCTTATTACGAGAGCTACACCTGATTAAGAAATCGTAATAACTTTATATTATTGTTAAGAGTTTACAAATTGGGATGGAGGTTCTGTGTGGTTTGCTTGAGCATGTAAGCAAAGAATCCTTACTTTTATGGATTCTTAAGGGGAATTTTACTTGACCCCTTAATAGTCCAAGAGCCCAGGGGTGTTTTGTTAATAAAAAGTGTAATGGCTGGAACCAGTCTCAATTTTTCGTAAATACCTTCCTGAACAAGGATCTGCAATTCTGCCGACTCGTACCGGATGGGTGTCCCAGGCAGAACGCACTTTATGGGTCAAATGTTCTTACGAAAAATTAAACTCGTTTCCAGCCATTACACTGTTTGTTTACTTGGGTGGTAAATTTGACCTGTAAAGTGCGTTCTGCCTGGGACCCTCATCCGATACGAGTCGGCAGAATTGCAGATCCTTGTTCAGGAAGGTATTTACGAAAAATTGAGACCGGTTCCAGCCATTACACTTTTTATTAACAAAACACCCCTGGGCTCTTGGTCTATAAACATAATATGAGATAGACAAATAAAGGCAAACTTGCCTTCCCTTGCCAGGTTATAGCAAAGACGTGAAATACAGGTTATGTAACAAGAATAAGACGAGTTAAATAAATTTATTTGTAAAATGCAAAAAGAACATGCAAAACAAAGCGTCAAAATACAAAAATTAAACTAAAAAAAGACTAAGATCACACAGAGCTTTTTTGGAAAAAAATCAAAATCAAATGATCTAATAACATTATAGATAGTTTAATTTAAAATAATCTTCATAATTATAAAGAGGAAAGAATTTTTCTTCATTAAATTAAAAATAAAAATTTAAAGAAAAACAGAAAAAAAAATGTATCACTATCACTTTTCAATATTTATTTATAACTTACAAAAGGAAACCATTCATTGGATGGTGAGTTTGCCTTTAAAGTTTATAATTGCCAGCATGTACTATTTGTATCAAGCATGTGCAGTTTGTTTTTGACACCTGTGGATTGTGTGTAGATGTGATGGATTGTTCATTTTTTTATCCTCAATGGGGTCACTTTGTTATATCGATTTAGTGTGTCATCCACTTTAATAGAGACTCTTAATGCGACCAAGTGCCATCTTGCTGTGCTCCACGTTGCTTTTGAAAAACATGATTTTATTTTATACGATTTATGTTTATCTTATGTTTTAGGTACAATATGAAAAGTCTTACTAACGTACCCTATATGAACCAAACAGTTTCTGATCCAGTGATGAAGTGGCTTCAAACCAAGAAATCTAGTCCTTTACAACTTGCCGAGCTAGCTCGAATAGTACTACGAAAGATACCTCGAGAACTGCCTCGAAATACTACATTAATCTCTCATATATCAACGTTCAAAGTTCCTAGTCTTATTTATAATTATTTACTCATGTTTGATGAACCAATTTTCACTCCTGAACAAAACTTGCTGATCTCTGTCGAGGTTTCCGAAGGGAGAAATGAAACTTTGTCATGGTTGCCTTGGGAAACAAGTTACTACCCTCAGTCTACATCTCACTCATAATGACTTAGCAAAAAATTGTTAAGTTTACGTGCTATAGTTAAAATGATGACAGCTAAGTACTGAGGAGCTATGAATGAGACAAAGCACTTTAGGGTATTCAATATAAAATACTTACAGCCTAATATAATAATTATGTAAACTATTAATCATCTTTTCAAAAGCTAGTATGATTTAAAGTACCATCTGCTCAGCCTTAAGATGATATAAGATTATTTATGCAACTCATTAAGGCTATACTGCCAAGCTGCTGAGCCTTAAAATAGATGTTATTTATGCAACTCATTATCTTAAGGCTATACCTGCCAGTACCTTATATATTACTAGCTGCTGAGCCTTAAAATAATGACTGTTATTTATGCAACTCATTATCTTAAGCTATACTGCCAGTACCTTATATATTACTAGCTGCTGAGCCTTAAAATAATGACTGTTATTTATGCAACTCATTATCTTAAGGCTATACTGCCAGTACCTTATATATTACTAGCTGCTGAGCCTTAAAATAATGACAGTTATTTATGCAACTCATTATCTTAAGGCTATACTGCTAGTACATGAAACTTAATTACTACTAAATTTATTTTAATTTTTTAGCACATTTAACTATGTAGTAGTTTTGGGTGTCTGGTGCTAGTGGAGTAAAATAGTTATTTATGCCATAAGGCTGAGAAGTGTGTCTTTATGTCACGGCAATTAGATTTACCGACGAGCGAAGCGAGTCGGGAAAAATTGCCAAGACATAAAGACCATTCTCAGCCGGATGGCATACTATTTTTTTTTTGAGGTAGCACTCATTAAATAAAGCACTCATTAAAAAAAATCAAAAAATAGCACTCATTAAACTACGCTACATACTTAATTGAAAAAAAACAAACGTCCAATTATTATTAACTCCATATTATCGTCGTCATTAAATTCATCCATAGCTTCATACTTTTACTCAAAAATGTAAAAGCTTTACAAATAAACCCACAAATATTGTCAATTAAAACACCTTTTAAAAACGAAAAAAAAAATAGTCTACGAACAAAAACAGAAACAAAATTAACGTTTTTAAAGAAAACTCATAAAGGTTTTACACAGATTGTTTTTGAACACGCTACATTACAGTAATGGCGGCAATATATGAATTACTTTTACGTCCTAGGAGTTTTTTTAACATTCATTATTGTCCTCGGAGGTGAAAAGTACTAAATAACCTCCTATAACAATAATGATTGGCTTCTCATCCTAAAAACGTCCAATAAAGTGCTCAATTACGTACTACCTCAAAAAAAATAAATTTTAGTGTTGCCAATACATTTATTAAGAAAAAAATATGTTCTAAAAGCTGTTGTAAAACCTTAAGCATTAATTATTAATTTAACTAAATATTCCCTTAACTTAAAATTGTACTCTATGAGGGTAGTAGCCTGAGTCTGTTTAGTTGGTAGCACTGACTAGCGATAAGGGCTCTGATAAGGCCTTCATTTTTAAACAATGCCGAAACTATACAGTGTCTTTAATGTCACGATGTCACATAATTAGACTAATTAATTCCAGCATAATGAGGAAGATGCATGTTGGCCAAATATATTTTTATTTAAAAGTATACTACATTTAATGAATAATAGCACTTGCAAATTTTTTCAGTGTTCCAATTAATTTCAGTTAATTTTTAAAGTATACTGTTGTTAAGGTATCTTGTTCAAGGCAGGACCAGTATCGCACCACAGTGGATTTTATTTAGAACTATTCGTGGGTTATATTTTATTGCTTAACGTACTTTTTATTTGAAGACTCCTAGCTGCTTAAACGAAAACTTAATTATCTTAATTTGAACAAAAATTGCAACTATCCACATAATTTTTTTACAAAAGATGGTGCATAACTTCTAAGCAATAACTTCATAATTTGAACAAAACGTAAAGTAAACAACAATCAATTAAAACGTATTTTTTTCCTGATATCGGCTTTGCCTAAAACATTATAGATCCCTTAGAAAACAATTATTAGTTAATTGTGGGTATTGCTGGCTTTAAAGTCCCTCGCAATAAAAATAATAAAAACTAGTTACTAATTACCTAATACAATTGACCTTGAGATTTGAAATGGACCTATCTAATACATAACCCTAGTGACGTAATAGCTTTTTGCCGTGAATCATTACTTTTTTAAATATTATGTTTTTTTAATTGCTAATTAAAATTTATAAAATTAATATTTTTTTCTGTGAAATACATTTTTTCTTATCTCGATTTACCTAACAAAACATAAAAAACCATAGGTTAAAATTTATGCATCTTCCTCCATAACTGGTAGTGATGCATTTCTGCCAATAATTAATGGCAACCAATCGGAGCTCAGGGATCCCTTGTGATCCAGAGGCCCATAACTACTAGATATAACATAATACTTACTTCATAACATAATAAAAAATTGTTATTTTACAACACATTTTGTACAAAAAATTTTCTTGCCTCTGATTGGTTATTGTGTTGTTTTTTCTGTGATATTATTTTTACAAAGTTTATTAAGTTTTTACAAAAATTATTATTTTTGATCCTATAACCAACTACTTTAATGAATCTATTGCATTTGAAATTTATTATTTTATGAATTTTTTTTTTAATTTATTTGTTAATAATTTAACAAAGGTTAAGTTTTAGATTTTTGTAAAATATACATTGTTATAAGATATCTGACCTAAAAATTTATTAGTTCTGTTTAGTCTCTATTGTTTTAGTTGTTTAAGTAAACAGCAGTGATGATGATGCCTGTTTTGAGCTTTGAGGCTTATTAGAGATAATCCTCTGTGGGAACTACCTCAAATGGTTGAGGGAACCATTACACTCAAATTATATTCTCTATTTGGTGATAATTTATTATCACTAAATAGAATTATAAAGAGTGCTGTTAGGATTAGTCTGGTGACAAAAGGAACTCTCATTGTAAAGAAGTCTTTATTAAGCAGAAGACTCTGTCTTTCTATTGTCTGTACTTACGAGGTTAGTCTGAAAAGTTTCAATTTTTTTTCCATTTTCACAAAAACACTCACAATAGCTCACTTAAATAACTGCCAAACATTACCATGTGTTCAAAATGGCAGAAATTTCAATTGAAAACATGGTAATTGTGTGACAGTTATTTAAATGAGCGTTTTTGTCAAAAATGGAAAAAAGTCGGAAACTTTTCAGAAAATCCTCGTATACTATAGTTTAAAGCATATTAAAAGTAATAAACATTTGTTAAATACAAATAACCACTTGTATAGCACAAGAAATAAAAATAATTTACTTATAAACCAACATAGACTAGATAAGTCCAGAGTGGGGCAATGTATATTGGGAATTAATTTTTTAATACAATTAAACATAAAAATAAGAAGTATGCCTTTGGAAAGATTTTGTAAAAAAGTAAAAGGCTTTTAAATAAAAAAATCCATCGTACTCTGTTGAAGATTATTTTAAACTTTTACTGACCTTTGCATGTAAAGAGAATGTGTCTCCTCGAATAATATATTTTATTATTATTATTTGAACGAATATTTATATGAGCTAAGAACATGACGTGGGATGAGCCCCAGACCTCTGTGGTGTTGAAGGTCAGTATAAATACTGACTCTTTGAAAACTTCTACCTCGGAGGCAGCTAAACAATAGTAATATTGCTAAGTAATGAATAGGGAGTTTTCACATCTCAAATTTATTTTATAAACAAAAAAAAATACTTAATCACTTATGTTTAATTGAGGTTTTCAAATCTCAGTTTAATTGAGGCTTACAAACCTTAAAGTTAAACTATTCAAACAAAATATTCATGTGATTTGTCTGTTGTCGTGTCGCCAAAGCCGTTTTTCTATTTGTATTATGTATCAAGTTTGTCAATGTCTTTCTTAATGTATATCCTTTTTTGTCAGCTCTGTCTTAACTTTTATAAAGTTCTTTTAGGGTCATTCCATGTCAAATCAACACAAAAAAGTACATTTTTGGAGTCGATGTCACTGATTTTAATATAACTTGGCTGACAGGTAGGCACCTTAGAGTTATAGGTAGTATCTAAAGTCTGCGTGGGCTACGTTTTTTATTTTGGTGGCGTTTGAAAGCTTAAACTTGGCCCTTTTAAATAGATTCTGCATACTATTGGAAAATTAGTTAAACGTTTTTATTATGAGAAAATATAAAATAAAAATGCTAATATCTCAAAAAGCCAATTTTTAGAAAATTTTCTTAGAGAGCTTAAACTGTTAGTGAAATATCCACAAGTTTCATTTTGGACCCACCATGGGATTGGACAACAGTAAGAGCATAACATGTGTCAAGGTATGTCACACTGTAAAAAAATAGATTTATCACATAATCATTGATAAAATTGCAAAAACAGTGACTTTTTACAGTTTGACATATCCTGCGCCATTTTTTACAGTTTTCGACATACCTTGCCATTTTTAAAGTTTGACATACCTTGCCATTTTTACAGTTTGACATACCTTGCCATTTTTACAGTTTGACATACATTGCCATTTTTAGATATTTTAGACAGTCATTTTTGTAGTCACAGAAATGTTGGAAAATCGCATGTTTTGGAAAATTCGCCATCCTACTGCGGCAATATGGCTGCACCAAATGAATCCAAAATCTGGATGTTTTCTTCTTCTATGGTGCCTACATGTCCAGCCAAGTTACATTAAAATCGGAATATTCACGTTTTTTACCTGTGTTGATTGATATGGAATACCCTTTATGTAGTCAGGGTTATTAGTATTTGTGTAACCTCAGACACACAGTTCCCTCTATAAACCTCACCTACTCTCTTCCTAATCTTCAAATTACTCATCCTTCTCAGTGAGAATACAAGTTAATCACTGATATAATTTGATTATTTGTGAGCTCGAGGAAATCTCTCGAGTACAATATTTGAAATTAATTTTATGTAAGTAATTTAATTTTTTTTTTTCTATTTTAAAATTAATTTTATTAATTCGTTTATGTTAGTAAATAATTTGTTGTTATTTGATGTTACACTGTTGTTTACTGAAACATTGTTGTTGTTATTTCTGTATACTCTATAGATATTGTGGTTGTGAGAGAATTGTTAAAAGTCATCAGACTTGTCTGTAACAATTATAGAGAATAACTTATTCCAGCCATTTATATAATTATTATTTTAAATATTATTCTATTATTATTAGTAGAAATATAAATATTTAAAAAATCAAGATAAACTTATCAATAATCGCTTCTGTTGTTAGAAATTAATTAAACCGAAAATAACCAATTTTATCTTTTTTTAAATTTTCTTTTTGGTAGAGTTTTAATTTTTACTTTTCCTTACTTAAACCGTAGGTATATAGGAAAAGATTTGTGTTAAAAAAAATCCCAAACTGGGATGTCACCGGAATTATCCGTTACAGATGTTTTCAAAAGGTTGTCTGTCTGTATCTGTGTGAGTGTGTCAGTTATCATTGTAGCTCCTAATGTATTTATGCTAGAGAGTTGAAACTTTGTACAAAAATCAGTCTACCGCTGTAGTTGTGGTATTCGGAAAATATTTTTTATGATGTCACTTACCCACAATAATGACTCAGCAAAAATTTTGGAAAATCATAAATTGCTGAAACATTTTGCGATTGAATTGAGATTTGACAAGCATGTGCTTAGCATATGTGCCAAGTTTTATCTCATTATCAGCATTAGTTCAATTTTTATCAAATGACTCGTGTAAAAATTTTACAATTTTATCAAAAATTGTGTAAAAAACGGAAAACAATCCAATTGAGTTGAAACTTGGTAAAAGTATATATCTTTACCTAATAAATAAGTACACTAAGTTTCGTTTCATTGCAACAAGTATATCTATGATTCTTGTTGAATTGCAGAAGTTAAGACTTAAAGACTAGTTTTGGTATATTTAATTTATTTCTATTTTATTATATTTCTCTAATACCAAAGGTATTATCTGAAAAAAATAATATTAGTTGTTAGTTAACAATCCTTGGATTGTGTATAAGTTTCCTTATCATTATAACTCATATGTGACAACTAAGGTAATATATAAACCAAGTAGGGAAAGAAACACGATTTCTGTCAGACCTGGCATGTAGTTCACATTTTGTCCACCAGGGAGTTGGCTCAAATTTGCCTATGGCCGCGGCCATTTTGTTTTAAAACAAAATGTAAACAAACTATTTACGGTACTCAAAATTTTTTATTTTATTGCATTTATTTGAACAGTTTAGTTTAAAATGTTAATAATTTGTGTAAGAAATACTTTTTGCCACACCCAATTGTGGTTTAAGTCTGAATCTTTAAACCCTATGTTTGTTTAAATTACTTAAAACAAGCGGCTAATTAAACCTTTTTTCGTGTGCACTACTTAATTTAGTACATTTTTTGCAAATTATATTTGTTTTTTCCTCTTCAAATATTAATTGTAATTAGCAATTTAACAAATTTAATCAATTTTTTTAATGTAATAAAAGCAATCGTAATTTAAAGGCTTCTTTTCTTCAAAATCTTAATAAAAAAACATGTGGTTTACCTTTACTATAGTTTCTCTTTTTCTTTTAAATTATCACGTATATATTAAAGTACGAAAACACAATAAAATGTAAAACTCACCAAATGTTATCAGGGTTGCCAATAAAATTAAGTTAAAAAACCTAAATCCGAAAAGGTGCATGCGCAGTTATTCTAATTTTAGCTATTTATTATTTTTGAGCCAGCTATCGGGCAGGTCTGAATTTTTTTACATGTGTCAGTATAGGAGTTTCCCTATTTGGTTTATATATTACTTTAGTGACAACTAACACTACCCTAATTATTTCTTATTTAAAAAAAGAAAGTTCCAAATTTGAATGTATGGTACTTAACTGCAATAAATTATTTGATTAAACTAATTCCAAATTATTTCTGAACGGTTCATAAATTGTTTTGCATAATTCTAAAAAATTTGCTAGACAAAAACTTAGTCCCGTTTTCGAGAGAATGTTTAAAATTGATCTTACTACACTTGCCTATTGTTGAGTCAGCGTGTTTTTCTCAAGTTTTTAGATAACAATATAAACTTACAGGCAAAACAAAAGAAGAATTTACTTGATTCGTGAAAATCCTTATAAAACTAGAATTAACTGGGGAGTGTTTTTCCATGTGATGAGTTATTTTGGTTTGCAGCAACTACCTTATTACTTGTAATTCTTTATACTTTATATTGATAACTAAGATCATCTTTCCCAATCATTATAACATAGTTTGCACTTTTTTTATTATGTCTTAGATTTTGTTGATGCTTGAAATGTTTCAATCGATTTAATGGATTTAACTCCCAAGGCAAAGCCAAGGGAGGTAATTATTGTGAAGGATTACATTTTACTCCCCAAAGTGCATTCATCATTTTATCTCCTGACGTTGATGTAATTTAATTATTGTTATATTCTTATTTGCAAAGGATTTTTAATAAGGTCCTTCTTTTTGGAAGTGTCATCCCTAAAAAAAAATCTTATTGCTCTAAACAATTTCTTTTAGCCTAAAACAGATTTTAAGCCAACACAAATTTATTTTGGTCGGGTCCCTCTTCTAAATTTTGGAGGTGCCGTACAAATAAATTTTTGTTTATTATTCTGAACGTCTTGTTTTGTCTGAAACATCCCTTATAAATTTAAGGGATGTCGTTCCCATAAAATAACTCCTCTTATTATATTTTCTGGCTCTGACCTCAAGTAAAGACAACAATTTTTCTCCTTAGGACTGGAAAGTGCTTCTTTACTCCTTAACAACTAGTTCTTATTTTATGCTATTTTGCCTTTCTTTACTTCAAGGTCTGCCAAAAACAGTCAGTTTTTACCTAGACTGTAAATGAAATAATAAAATAACATATACTATATTTATTAAGAATTATAAGATCAGGCAAGTCATGATGACTATAAATTTTGTCCGATTTAAGAGTACATTATTAATTTATTGGATATAACAAAAAATAGTTAAATATTTATTCATTAAATATTGTATATTGTTCAATTATTAAATGTTGATTAACTTATACATTTTTGTGATTAGATGTGATTTTTAGGTCTTCTGTTTATTTATTTATCAGTTTTCTTTTGTTTAAAAAAATATATAAATAAATTAACAATATCTGTTTTTTTACTTCCCTTTTTAGAGAATTTTCAAAGAAAATTATGCCAGTAAGGTTGTTTACATATTTTGCCAAAGAGCACTATATTTTGCCAAAGAGTGCTATATTTTGCCAAAGAGCGCCATATTTTGAGAACATCAACTTAAATGGTACTATGCAAGGAACTTTATAATGACAATAATAACATTTACTTCTAGGCGGATATTCAAATTTTCTAGAACTCCATACCCAAATGATAATATAGTCACTGGACCAGCTTCAGTTCTACATTATTAGAAGAGAAATAAAGCATTATTCAAAACTATTGTAGAACTAAAGCTGCCTCAGTGACTGTATTATCATTTAAGGCAAAAATCATAATGATAATAGGTTACTAATTAATAAAGTTGTCGCCTATGACCACAGTCTATAGAAACTACATCCAGTTTCTTAGTACTCCAAGCATGAAACGTTATGGCCAAAGATTATGTAGTATACCATAATCTTTGAATTATGTGGTATACTACATAATCTTCGAATTATGTGGTATACTACATAATCTTTGAATTATGTGGTATACTACATAATCTTTGTATTATATGGTATACTTTTTTTCACTAAACGTCCAGAGCCCAATAACAAAATTTAAATTCTAAAATATAATAACTAAAATTAAAAAATAAACTACTTCGTTCACACAAGGATTTTGGCAGCGGGTTCAACCCCAACTGTTCACACGGTATTTTAAACCTATAGTTTAGACTACTTCGATTAAAAATGAGTTTTAGGTTTGAACCCCGTGTTTAATCCTGTTCACACGATACCTGCCGGTGGGGGGGGGACCCCTGCCTAACCCCGCGTTTGTACAAAGTAAATGAATTTCAAGGTTGAACCCCGTGTACAATCTCGTTCACACAACTGCTGGGGGTCGAACTCCCTGCCCAACCCCGCTTGAGAACGAAGAGTAAAATGTAAAAGATAATGCTAAATCAATATGGTTTGGTAGCGGCTAAAATGCCAATCCATAATAAATATAAAATATATATATATATATATATATATATATAATATATAATATATATATATATATATATATATATATATATATATATATATATATATATATATATAATATAGTTTAGAGTCCTAAATTTTGCCAAAGCCCAGGTTTATTTAGGGTTAGGGATCTTTTACATGTACCTGACATCGCACAGTTTGTCGGAACCTCTGAGGTTAACACCCTTTTTTGAAAGAGAGTACATTTAAAGTTATCTATTCCCCATACAAATTCTAAGTCTGGGCGGAAGGCAAACACGCTAACTATTGCACTAAGAATAGGAGAGTGCAATAGTTGAATCATACCAGGGAATTGAAAGCAAACAACGAGACTAATACTTGGAGGTAGTACATGGGCAGAATAGCACAGTGATAAGGAGTCTGGATGTGATACAGCTTCCACTAGGTGGTCTGGTCTCCCTACAGAGATACTAGATACTCCCCCACCCCTTTACAACACCTATTGTAGTACTCTACAAACGGCGGGCATTTTTTCAGAGCCGCCAAATTAAACCACTTTAGTCAACACAGACAATTTAAGAATACATGCAATAGACAATCATTCAAACTTATTTTAAACTTAATTTACTTAATTTAAGACAAAATAGTGGAAAAATTAATTAATATTTACGTTGGATTGTAATTATTATGAAAAATAAAAAAATGACGACATCAAAGTACAGTTACGGCACCTAGCTACCCAAGGAATGATAAGAGCTGTTG
>JACMZG010001863.1:6061890-6099390 GCA_018340805.1 Microvelia longipes
CTTAAACGAAAACACTTTTGAAATGCAGAACAAAACCAAAACACTGTGCGAAAAGCAAACAACGATTGGTTTAAGCCAATAATCTTTATACCTTACTGAAGGAGGTTTCAATGAGGTTACACAGAGCCCCTGAGAGCCCTAAAAATGTTTCAAGCCTCTATATGTATTATTATAGGGTATGACGTCTCTAGTAATATATCTCTACGGTAAAATGGCTCATTGACTGGATATGATTAATTGACTTGTATTGGCTCTTTGACATAGGTGGATTCTCAATGTGCCAACACTATATCCTACATTATTATTATATCAGCTGATATAATAATGAATAAACAATAATAATAAACAAAAACATATTACAATACTTATATAAAGAAGTAGTCCAATATAGTCTACATTGGTATATAATATAACTAATACCAATCAGGTATAAAGTTATAAAAAATATAATGAGTGAGAGATATTTTAGAGAGAGGATGGGCTATATCTTAAAAATGAAGTGATGCAGGTAAAAATTGACCAGGACTAGAAATGTTTGTTTTCTTGAGTATTACAGCTTTTATTTGAAACTTTTTTCGGAACTTTTAAACATAAAACAGGTGTAATAATTTTAAAATATTGCTGAGTCAGCATATTGTCGAGCCCTGGAATAAATCATCAGACCTGTGGTTTTCTAAACTCTACTCTATGGTCCTGTAAATCCTATGTGTAATCTTATCACATAGAAAATTACCCCTTGGGCGCCCTGAATAATAGGCATATACGACTTTAAGGGCAGCTATGACTTTTTTGTCCCTTACTTAATATTATTGTTTCTAGACTGGGTTTGAAGGAGGAGATTTACTACTCACCTCCTACAGACTGCTGTGGAGTGCTACCTGTGATTTCTCTTCACAAGATTCACTGTGTCTAGCTCTGCCTTTGAACCACGTTATCTTCATAGAAGAGGATTCCCAGTCCACATTCTCCTTCAGGAGTAGTAATAAGTTGATATTTCATCTGACCCCTGTTCAAGGTAAATACTCTATTCTGCATAGTAGGTTTTGATGTGTCGACCTACAGATTATTGGTTTGCCAAACTCGGTTTGAATCTTTTAGCACTTTACTCCAGCTTGAACACAACATAATCTGCAATATTTTATCTTCTAAAATACTTTTATTTTATTTTTTTTATTCTATGTCACTTACGTTTAGGCCATTGGTGGAAATACTTGTTTCCACACAATGGCACATTTGTAATAATAACATTTTCTCTCTCTTTTCTTTACGACCAATCAAACCATTTTTATAAACAAACAACTCTTTTCTGATAAGTTAATCCATTCAATATACTACTATCATATTTTAAGGTTGACTAAAATAAAAAGAAAGGCAGTGCAATAGTAAAATGTTCACTAGTAAAGGCTTAGTTAATCAAGATTCCATCTTGTCTACTCTCCATTTCTTACTTACAGGAAATGTATTTATTAAATTTAATTAGAATAAATGACTAAACTAAGAACTGTAGAACAAAAAAAAATTGATTAACTATATGCTTAAAGAGGGATATTAAACAAAGAAATGAACAGCAAAATATATATTTTTTTTTATTTTAATTATTTTTTTATTTTTCTTTATTATGATGGAAGAAAATTTATCAAATATCAAATAAGTACAAAATAGAAAATGCTCAGAAAATGGTCCAATTTTTCAGGAGAATATTCTTGTGCTCGGAGAATATTCTCCGACCCACATCACTAGGTACAGGGTACCTAGGAATTTTTCCTCACCTTATTAGATTCTCTGCATTCATCCTCACCACTTTGGTTTTGCTTTACTTGTCCTAGACCATATAAAATGGATTTATTCCCAGGGGTTACCCATGCAACTACTGACCATGCTCTATGACATAACAAACAATCTCACATTATTTTCTTTTATTATGTAAAGCCTCACCCTGGGCTAACAAAGGGTTGTACCCAAGTTATATTTATAAATAAAGCATTTATTGAATTGAAACTACTGACAATGCTCTATGACATAACAAACAATCTCTCATGTGTTTATGTCATGCTCTATGACATAAATAAACTTTAGAGCCCAGCAAGACCCCATTGTAGATAAAAGGTACTTAGCAGACCCCTTTCTATCTTGTTACACCTCCCCCTACTAATAAATTCAATAATTTGTACTCATCGCTAAATTTTCTGCTTTTAATGTTATAAATATAGGCTTACGAAGCTTTAATGTTATAAATATAGGCTTACGAAGCGTTAATGTTATAAATATAGGGTCGCTAAGCTTTAATATTATAAATATAGGCTCGCGAAGCTGCTTTATAATTTATCTCACGAAAGAGCTTGAAAATTATTGCATTTTTTCAAGTTTGATTCCATCAAACATAATCAGATTGAACAGGTTATAATATGTGCCAGTTTCCTAAAGATCAAGTAAAGATTTGTAAAAAACCAAGAGAGTGTGTCGTGTTTCCATTTTTACTGATATTTCGGGGGACCAGTGCTAGAAGTCTGTTAAAGGTAGAAGAAGAGAGAAGTTGGTAACCTTGACGTATCAGGTTATATTAACTGTGTTTCTAGTTGTCTCCACTATGGTTGTAATATTGGAACTTTGACAGTACTGTCAATTATTATTAAGTTTAATAATATTCCAGATTATTGGAAATTATTAAATATAATAATTATTAAAAAAAACACATCCCTATTTAAATTAATCATAATATAATAAATTAATATAAATAAAATAAATATATAAATTTAATATAAATAATTATGTACTAATTATTATTATTATGTTATAATATTATATAATAATATTATTATTATCTTATATTAATTATTATTTATCATTAATAGTCATTAATATAAAAAAATTAGAAAAGTAAAAGGTCTTTTACTCTCTAATTAATATAAAGTAATTATATTAATTAGAAAAAGGTCCTGTGAGTTGAATACGAAAACTGGGGTATATCTGACTAATAAACACTCCAGCAACGGAACTTGAGGTTTTCAGTGAAGCCTAATGTTTTATACTTATTTTTTATACTTGCTTGTTTATATTTAATGGAGTTTCATGATAGAAATTCGAATGTGTAATAAAAAAAATGAAAACTACATAAGAATATGATTTTAATTTTTAAAAAGAGTGAAATTTAGTATTCATCAAAATTTTGTTCTAGTCGTGTGTAGTCCAATTTTGTTATTGATTTGTCTCAACAAGTAAATATGTTTGGACAAAAATAAAAACAGTGTTGGTTTTTACTTTTATGCAAATCATTTAAAACAGTGTTGTGTTCAGGGAGTAAAACTTAATAAGAAACACAAAAAACCACATCTCAAAAGGTTAGTTCTGTCGCAGAGTGCGATTTTTGTCAAAAATGTGAATGTGACGTATGTAGTAAAATGTTTAATTATGTTTTTTTCTTGTCTATGATTTGAATATGAAATGTAATGCTATTGTAAATTTGTTTTGCAGGTTCTGAGAAAAGGCCAGGTCCAGTTGAAGTCAGTTTTCACAATCATATTAAGATATCGTTTAAAAATGGTCTAGATAATAGTTTTATATTTTCTATCAAAGAAACAGTGAGGCTCAAAAAATGGGAAAATCAACTACAGCTGATCCGACAACCTATGCCATCGACACGGGTATGTTGATAAATTTCATATTTGTCTGAAGAGATCTTATGAGAAAGAAGGGCATGTATGCCAAAATAAAATTTCGAGTTATTATAAAGTGTAGTTTTTAAATATTTGTGTAAGCTTGTGGTACAGTTTGAAAGGGGTTTAGTCATGGTCCGAGGTTTGACTCCTGCCATAATGCCTATTTCATTAGCAAATTTTTCCAAATCAAATTTGCTATAAGGGGAGAATATTCTGTCCCAATATTTTATTAATGAAGCGTCATAAAGCAAGTGGACCAGTATCAGTAAGTTTCCGCAGCTTTGTTTTTTGTTTTATTTCTCATTATTCCAAAGTTACATTCACGTTGTCTGAAGAATGACCTCTTACATGAAAGAAATTGAACAAATAAAGTAATAAGAGAGACCTAGTAACTTAAACTAGAGACTAGTTTAAGTTTATTAGGTAAATATATTTCACTAAATTCTTAAAACAATCTAAAACAAAACCAATAGTAGCAAGTCAAAAGAATAAATTACATAAAAGATTGTATATTGAAAATATGAATACTGGTGGATGTCACCGGAATTATCTGTTTTAGATGTTTTTAAGGCTTCCTAAGTGGTTTTGCAAAGTTGTCTCTCTGCATGTGAGTCTGTTATCATTGACACAATATAATTGTGCGAGAGACACCTAGGAAATGTAACAAGCAAAATGCAATGCTACATCTGGGAACTGTTCCATCATTCGACATTCGTCATCATTGATGGCTCGACATAATGTCATGTCCCACTCTGTTTCGTTACGTCTAACTCATCAGGGCGCCGACAGAGCCTGAACTCACTCTGACCTTCAATTAATTCCGAAGAATATAATGTGAAGTACTTACCAGAGACGAGCGGTGCTCTCTTACCGCCATCATGCATGGCAAGCAAAACATATATCATTTGATACTACCGAGTTTTGCAAAACATGAATAGTTGACACAATATAATTATATTGTGTCAACTATAATTAGTGTGTCAAATATAATTAGCATTGCATTTTGCTTGTTACATTTCCTAGGTGTCTCTCGCACAATTATATTGTGTCAACTATTCATGTATTGCAAAACTCGGTAGTATCAAAATGATATATGTTTTGCTTGCCATGCATGATGGCGGTAAGAGAGCACCGCTCGTCTCTGGTAAGTACTTCACATTATATTCTTCGGAATTAATTGAAGGTCAGAGTGAGTTCAGGCTCTGTTGGTGCCCTGATGAGTTAGACGTAACGAAACAGAGTGGGACATGACATTATGTCGAGCCATCAATGATGACGAATGTCGAATGGTGGAACAGTTCCCAGATGTAGCATTGCATTTTGCTTGTTACATTTCCTAGGTGTCTCTTGCACAATTATATTGTGTCAACTATTCATGTATTGCAAAACTCGGTAGTATCAAATGATATATGTTTTGCTTGCCATGCATGATGGCGGTAAGAGAGCACCGCTCGTCTCTGGTAAGTACTTCACATTATATTCTTCGGAATTAATTGAAGGTCAGAGTGAGTTCAGGCTCTGTCGGCGCCCTGATGAGTTAGACGTAACGAAACAGAGTGGGACATGACATTATGTCGAGCCATCAATGATGACGAATGTCGAATGATGGAACAGTTCCCAGATGTAGCATTGCATTTTGCTTGTTACATTTCCTAGGTGTCTCTCGCACAATTATATTGTGTCAACTATTCATGTATTGCAAAACTCGGTAGTATCAAATGATATATGTTTTGCTTGCCATGCATGATGGCGGTAAGAGAGCACCGCTCGTCTCTGGTAAGTACTTCACATTATATTCTTCGGAATTAATTGAAGGTCAGAGTGAGTTCAGGCTCTGTCGGCGCCCTGATGAGTTAGACGTAACGAAACAGAGTGGGACATGACATTATGTCGAGCCATCAAATGATGACGAATGTCGAATGATGGAACAGTTCCCAGATGTAGCATTGCATTTTGCTTGTTACATTTCCTAGTGTCTCTCGCACAATTATATTGTGTCAACTATTCATGTATTGCAAAACTCGGTAGTATCAAATGATATATGTTTTGCTTGCCATGCATGATGGCGGTAAGAGAGCACCGCCGTCTCTGGTAAGTACTTCACATTATATTCTTCGGAATTAATTGAAGGTCAGAGTGAGTTCAGGCTCTGTCGGCGCCCTGATGAGTTAGACGTAACGAAACAGAGTGGGACATGACATTATGTCGAGCCATCAATGATGACGAATGTCGAATGATGAACAGTTCCCAGATGTAGCATTGCATTTTGCTTGTTACATTTCCTAGGTGTCTCTCGCACAATTATATTGTGTCAACTATTCATGTATTGCAAAACTCGGTAGTATCAAATGATATCTGTTATCATTGTAGCACCAAGTGCATTATATCTTGAGAGTTGAAACTTTCATTTTTTTACAAATTTAATTTGTAAAAAAATAAGTCTACTGCTGTAGTTGTGCTATTTATATATATATATATATATATATATATATATATATATATATATATATATATATATATATATATATTATATATATATTTTTTTTTTTTTTTTTTTATATACTTACATGTACTCATGTGAGAGACATGAGTACCAACATAAAGCCACAAAAATATCGAAATTCGATATTCGACCTTACTTAACAAGCGAGAATTCAAAATTCGCTATACTTATTGAACACACCTCGTATTACTATGAACTTGATTATTCATATTTGTTTATTTTTCTTTTTTGATTGTTTCAGATTAAAATGAATATGTCACTAGAAAGTTTTGAAATAGAGTAACCTAGATAATATATAGTAATTAGGGAGGGGTGATAGACCACCTAGCAAGTAGGCCGTGTTGTTGAGCCCTTTTTGCTAACTCCCTTAGTTAGAAGATAGTGTTCTATACCTTATGAGTCATAGTGAAGGCATTTTACATCTAATCCACAGAAGACCTGTGACTATTTACTCTAAGTTCTCTAGCTTCAACTAGAAGCAATACTATCTGCTATCTATCTAGAGTTACATAATAAACTTAAAATGGTTTCTTACAGCGCCCTTATTACTTATTTATGCAATAATGGAGACCCACACTAATCCTACTCTGAAAAATTGGGTTATTTGAACATTAATAAGACTTAGTGAGTCAAGAACTTGAATTACATAACAAACCTATTGTTGCTATTATATGATTCCGTTGAAACCTTTAAACTTGTTGCTTTCCAGCTAAAATTAGACGTAAGCTGTCGCCATGTTTTATTTTAATATTGTTAAGGAATTTTCACGTGTGTTGTACAGGTAGGAGGAAAACCCAAGGCAGCAGGTATCATTGGAATAGAGAGAGGAATACAAGAGAAACAAAAAGCCACCGATAGTAGCATCACAGCAGCCTTTCAGGACCTCACTAAACTTATGGAAATGGCCAAGGACATGGTCAACATTGCTAAAAATGTCTCTAATAAAATCAGGGTATTATTATCATATCATTATTGAGGATTTTCACCAGGAAACCTGAAACCTGGGTACCAAGGCAATACAGGCCTTAGTCATTGTTTTTTATCACTGTTATTGTTATTTTATTTAACTTTCTCTACTTAGTTTTGTTACAGTTAGTTTGGTATAAAATCCCAAGACTAAGACTTATTTGACAATAGTAATAATTATTATTTTTTGTTTAAAATGATAAAAAAAATAAAATAAAATCGCGACCACAGAGGCAGACTGTTTAAAATAATAATAATTATTATTTTTTGTTTAAAATAATTATAATAAGAGTATTTGCACAAATTCTTTTTATTGCATTATCTTTAAGTACGTCATATAAAAAAAAACACCCTGTAAAATATTAGAATGGAAAAACTTATATTTTTGACGATACAGCAAAAAAACAAAATATATATTTAAACATGTTCTTTTGGTGGGAAAACGGCCTCGACTGCTTGTTTGACGTCAGACGTAAGAATACTGCCGTGTAGTACAATATTCACTAGAGCAACACTCATAAGAGTTTATTCTATACTATCAACAAAATGATACTGACAGCTGTAGTCATCACGTTCCTTAGGCATTATATTACCTGGAACACGGAATTGTTTTGTTTCAGTCTTCTTTACATTCTATTGAACTGTAAGCAACTGTTGACCTTACGATATTTCTAACTAAAACTAATAATAATTATCTTTTTTAAAGATCAGGGGTATAAACCAGCATACCCCTGTGAAGTCTGAGACTGGATGGGTGACCACGGCCACTAGGAAAAACACGAATGTATTTAATGTCTAAGGATAAGCAAAGCGAGTCCAAAGACTTGTTGCAGTGTAAATTTGGCAATTTGTATATTCTGAGGACGAGTGAAGCAAGTCCGAAGTGGTGAAAAAAGCATGACGAATCCAAAGTGGTAAAGAAAAGTTCAGAGGTACCCCATACCCAATTTTTTCATTGTGTCTTTACCATCAATACAAAAATGACAGGAGTGTTTGCTATTTGTTCCCAGGAAAGACAAGGCAGTGTGAGTGAAGATGAAACTATTGAGTTCAAATCTTATTTACTAAGCCTAGGTATAGATGACCCGGTAACCAGGGAGTCTGTTTCTACTGAGAGTCAGTACATTGAGAAATTGGCTCATCAACTTGTTGATATTCTACTTCAACCTATCAAGGTAAACAATATATTTTGTAATCTTACTTTATTTTTTGTGTGTTCCATTTTGTCTTTTGTGTGCTGAAGACTTTACTTTCTGTACTACTACAGTACAGTGTCCTAAGCACATTTCTAACAACTGAGGACTACCACAGGGCAGTGTGCTAAGCACATTTCTAGCGATCGAAAATCACCACAGCAGTGTGCTGAGCCCATTTTAAGCAACTATGGATTACTGCAATCTATAGTTGCTAAAAATGGGTTCAGCACACTACCCTGCGGCTAGTTTAGCCCATTTCTACTAGCTTTGGATTCTTTATAGTAGTTTATTATGTCTGTTTCTACTTCATTCCAATTGTCTTTCTAATTTTGGTATACAGTGATTCATTAATTGAACTCTTTGTGACAACATAAATGGTTTTAATATAAATAACTGCTCTGTGGAGTAATCTAATAATAGATAAATAAATAGTCACTCCACTAAAAAGTATGTTATTAGATTTATTAGAGAGTTAACTTTCTGCCGTACACGGCCATCATCAGTCATTCTCTGGAGAGCTAAGAACGATCGTTAGTAACGATCACTTTCCAATCTTTAGAGTGCACTATAAAGATTGGAAAGTTATCGTAACTAATGATAGTTCTTAGCACTCCAGAGAATGACTGATGATGGCCGGATGCGGCAGAAAGTTAACTCTCTAATAAATCTAATAACATACTTTTTAGTGGAGATACTATTTATTTATCTATAAATGGTTTTGTTTAATAATAATAATATAACATATTTATCAAAAACAAGTACAAATTATGTTTTGTTCAAATAAAAAAAAGAGATTAAAGAAAAATTACTTAAATTTGAAAACTTAAAAATTCATGGATAGAATAAAACACATTCTTTATCAGAAAATTTTTAAGATTATTTTGAATTTCTCTTTTGGCAAGAGAACCATTTCAAGGTCTAATTTTTTAATAATTTTTATTCCAACATATTGGTGTCATAGATAATTACACGTACGTGTGCTAATGAGGCTAATATTTACTTCTCTTCTGCCTCACGATATCATAAAGGCATTGAATATATACATCGAAATAATGTAAATAAATATTATAATTATAAATACAAAAGATATAAGATGTAATAAGAACTCCCTCTCTGCAGCTCAAAGCACAAGCTTTAAAGCAGAGAGGGAGCCTTGTTTGATTTTTTTGTAATATAATATTTTGTAATTTTCTAAATAAAGGTGTTTTAAAAAAAATTGCGTGCTCTGTTTTCTATCTCTAAGATATGCTACACAAGAGGTCCAAAGCTATTCCTCTTACTCCATAATGCTCAAGTTTCTTGATAAGGATCTTATGAAATAATGCTTTGCTTAAGTGACAGGCTTCCACCAGAATGTCTTCTTTATACTTCTTTGTACTCTAGTCATGCTAATAAATTTTCTTTCATAGACTTTTTCAGTCTTTCTGTTAATAAATTTAACAGTGTTTGCCAAACCATCATTATTTAATAATTAATAATTAATTATTATTATTAATTCACTTTAAAAAAAAAAAAAAAAAAAATTGTTTAATGGAAATAAAGTAGTTTCATGGAAATAAAAATATATAATCACCTACCAGATGGTATAAGAGCTCTAAAACCTCAAAAATGCTTAAACAAAGTCAAAGAAGTATTATTGCTTAATCCTATGTATGAACTAAATGATTATTTTAATTCGAACTTTAATAATTTGTAATTTTTTCTGTTTTTTCTCATTTGTAATGTAAAGTGAATTTTTTGACTAAACCAACTATTGCTTGTAAATTTGATGGTTGTAAAATTATATAAATAAATAAATTAATTAATTATTATTTGTTAATTAATGCATGTTGTGACTAAAATTAAAAATTGTTTAAAAACTTTCCCTTTTTGGTTATTTATATATTAATATTTTATTAACTTTTTATTAATTGTTAAAAAAAAGTTGATAGCATGTTTTGCTTGTGTATGTTTTTACTATATTATTTTTTTTTTATGCATGTTTTACTTTTAATTGGAAGTATTTATATATTCCGTATTAAAGTTTATTTGTATTTATCTTTGTGAGCTACAGCGCTCGATATAAAAGCCAAATGTCACAAATTATCCAAATGGATGGCAAATAGAAAAATATAATTAAAATAGAGGAGGTAAAGCACTTACAGAAGCCGGCCTTAATTAACATCAAGCGCGTCTTGATTGCAAGTCTCTAATCATCTCATTTTTCTTCTTTGAGAAGAATGACATGATGATGAAATCTTTATGTCATCTTTAGCTCCATAAATCTCGTAAAGAGAGCAGCACAGGACAGACAATTTCGACTACCGCACTCGTAATTTACATTTAAGAAAGTCATAGTAAGACTATTTAGTTTAAAAGAATACCACTAGAATGTGCGGGTATTAAGATTTACAAGTGCTTAATAGTTAAAGTGGAAGGAATAAAAGGTTGTCAGGCATATTAATTTTAGGAAATTAAATTGAAGGAAAGATAGGATCAAACAATCTTCAAATGCCTTAATAATATTATCTAAAAGATAAATTGCGATTTCTTTGCCTTCATATATGTTTCTATATTTTCACAACCGTGTTAAATGTGGATTAATTACCTCATTTATTTTATTTACCTTTGTTGATGTTGGTCCAAATGTGTTAACAAGAAGCTCTTGTTATGTCCGTAGGAGCAGGGTGGAATGATGTCACTGGCTGACTGCTACTGCCGAGTAAACCGAGCCCGAGGGCTTGACCTTCTCAGCCCAGAGGACTTGCTACGAGCTGCCAGACTCACTAATAAGTTAGATCTACCTTTGAAACTCCGTCAGTTTGATAGCGGTGCCATGGTACTACAACTTACTTCTAATAGTGACGAGGCGATAGCCTTAGAGACTTCTCTCATGGTTTGTATTGACTCATTTATACCTTAAGTTTATAGGAGAAGAAATATAAAAATCCGAAACAGATACTTCACCTGAATTATCTGTTTCAGGTGTTTTAAGACCTCCTGAGTGGTTTTTACCAAGTTGTATTTCTGTATGTGGTGTGCGTCTGTTACCATTGTAGCTCTCTTTGAGTTGAATACGAAATCAATCTTTGGTCTAGTTGTGTATCTGGAAAATAAGGTTTCGTTGACATTTTAAACTAGCATTAATAACTCTGAACTAGCATTAATAACTCTGAACTAGCATTAATGACTCTGAACTAGCATTAATGACACTTAACTAGCATTAATGATGCTTAACTAGCATTAATGACTCTGAACTAGCATTAATGACTCCAAACTAGCATTAATGACTCTGAAAATTCATAAAATGTGGAAAAATGATAGGATCAATTTGAAACTTGCCACTCTTGTCAACAAGTCAAACATATTTCATCTCATTATCAGCATTAGTTTAATTTTTATCAGAATATTTATGAATTTATCAGAAATATGAATGGACCATAATTCAAATTTGGTTTGAAAAACAACTATAAGCCATTTTATTTAATTACAACCAGTATTATTATTCACGGTTCTTATTGAATCACATTGTTGTTGAATTCCATGTGTACCAGCATCCATGTGTGGATGAATTACCTCTAGGAAAAACATGGATCTATTATTGTCCAAGCAAGTCCAAAATAGTGAGGATGTGCGTAGTGAAGGTGATGTGTGTTCAGCTTATCCTATAGGGTGAAGAAAAGTCTTGAGGTATCCCATACCCAATTTTTTCTAGCTCAAAATTCCTAAAATTGATCTTTTTAACAAAAATAAAAGTAAAATTTGTTGTGGTTTCTTCTTCTTTTGGTAAAAATAACTAACTGACATATATGGGAGTCACTTCTCTATCTAACACCTCAAATTAAATATCCTAATTGAATATATATATATATATATATATATATATATATATATATATATATATATATATATATATATATATATATATATATATATAATATATATATATATATATATATATATATATATATATATATATATATGTGTGTGTGTGTGTGTTGTGTGTTTGTTTTTTTTTGTCGGCCTATTTCCATATGTTGATTACAGGCCTTTAGAACATACTTTATTTCAAAACAGACAATAACAATTGTACAATTAACGCAACAAAAGTTTACACAAAGTGAAAATAATTAAATACCCCCAGCCCAAGGAGATGACATGGTCATCAAACTACATCATTACATATCATATCAAGAGTTCTAAACCTCTATATACCTCCAATGCTATGAAGAGCACCGCAATGTCTATAATAAATTTCTCATATAGTTGTAGACAGAAGAATATATTTCCCAAATCAATCAGTCTGGAGGAAACATGAAGTATAAACCCTAACTGAATCATCATAGTATACAAACCAATCCAACGTAAAACATTAATCATAGTTAACCAGCAGCATCTGTTTAGCTAAATCGAGTAACGTAAGACAACATTAAGCATCTCCTGACTCGAGCGATATATAGCAGAAAATAGTCAAGAACATCTTATATGTTTTAACACAATAAATCCTTTATTTCCACTTTAGGATTAGTAAAAGAAAATAATTAAGGATAATAATATTTAAATAAATTTAAATGTGTGTGTGTGTATGATTTTAAAACCATACACACATATTAAAAAGATAATTATAAAAAACCTTGTGAAATTCCACAAGGAAGATCTGTGTGTGGGAGACATTTTAAGTATTAAATGTTTGAGGTTATATTTAGCATGCATGCTTATGAGGAAAAATACATAATAATTGCGTATAATTATAAGTATTATAATGTATAATTATAAGTTGCAAAAAATTGTTTTCACAAAAATTATTATAATTGAGAATAAGGTTTACAAGATAAAAATAAATAAAAAACAATATATACTAAATTAAAAAATTCTACATCTATTAATTATTCTAAAAGTAAGTTCATTTGAGTTTCTAGGAGCCATTCCTTATTTTTTTTAAAAGTCTTTGTTAGTTTTTATTTATTTGATAGATATTTAATAGGCTGCACCAGTGGGCTGCACATACTTTTTCCAACTTACACATGTCGAGATAAAAATTGTATGTATTGTGGAGTTCAGTGGTCGATAAAATAAATCGATAAAATAAATGAATGAGGCTTTGTCAATCATTTTTTAAGTTTTCTTAAAAAGAGGGTCTGGAAGAGGGGCGAGTTAAAGCCTCTTCCGTGAACCCTAGGAACCGTTTTGATCAATGCCCTTTTTTTGTCCTAGGCTTCAAATAGACTTGTGTTGGTTAACAGTTGTTAACATAATATATTTAATTTGTGAACTGTACTGTCCATTTATTTATTTTCAACATTTATGTTCTCAAGATAATAGTTTAATTGAATCAACACTAAGCAAATAAGATTATTTTCAACAACTGATTTCCTCTAGCCCACTTATTTGTCTGTTTTTCAGCTGAAAGAACGGAATAAGTTGAGTGCCGAGGAATTGGCACAGGAACTTGGTATTCCTGTTCAACTAGCCAAGGAGAGACTCGTCACTACAGAGAAACTAGGCAAGGCCTGCCGGGACCAGTCTATCCAGGGACTACAGTTCTACTACAATCTTTTCCTTGAGTTGGAGCAATAGATCAAAGACTGCCTGGAACAGTCTATCCAGGGACTACAGTTCTACTATAATCTGTTCTTCAAATTGAAGGAATAGATCAACCTGTTGGAACCAGTCTGTCCAGGGAAATCAGTTCTACTATAATCTTTTTCTTGAGTTAGAGCTATTGGTCAAAGCGCTCCTGGACCAGTCTATCCAGGGACTACAGTTCTACTATAATCTTTTCCTTGAGTTGGAGCAATAGATCAAAGTCTGTCTGGACCAGTCTATCCAGGGACTACAGTTCTTCTATAACCTGTTCTTTTAAATTGAAGGAATAGATCAAGGCTGCCGGGACCAGTCTATCCAGGGACTCCATTCTACTATAATCTTTTCCTTGAGTTGGAGCAATAGATCAAAGTCTGCCTGGACCAGTCTATCCAGGGACTCCAGTTCTTCTATAACCTGTTCTTGAAATTGAAGGAATAGATCAAGGCCTGCCAGGACCAGTCTATCCAGGACTCCAGTTCTACTATAATATTTTCCTTGAGTTGGAGCAATAGATCAAAGTCTGTCTGGACCAGTCTATCCAGGGACTCCAGTTCTTCTATAACCTGTTCTTGAAATTGAAGGAATAGATCAAGGCCTGCTAGATCCAGTCTATCCAGGGACTCCAGTTCTACTATAATATTTTCCTTGAGTTGGAGCAATAGATCAAAGTCTGCCTGGACTAGTCTATCCAGGGACTACAGTTCTTCTATAACCTGTTCTTTAAATTGAAGGAATAGATCAAGGGCTGCCGGGACCAGTCTATCCAGGGACTCCAGTTCTACTATAATCTTTTCCTTGAGTTGGAGCAATAGATCAAAGTCTGCCTGGACCAGTCTATCCAGGGACTCCAGTTCTTCTATAACCTGTTCTTGAAATTGAAGGAATAGATCAAGGCCTGCCAGGACCAGTCTATCCAGGGACTCCAGTTCTACTATAATATTTTCCTTGAGTTGGAGCAATAGATCAAAGTCTGTCTGGACCAGTCTATCCAGGGACTCCAGTTCTTCTATAACCTGTTCTTGAAATTGAAGGAATAGATCAAGGCCTGCTAGATCCAGTCTATCCAGGGACTCCAGTTCTACTATAATATTTTCCTTGAGTTGGAGCAATAGATCAAAGTCTGCCTGGACTAGTCTATCCAGGGACTACAGTTCTTCTATAACCTGTTCTTTAAATTGAAGGAATAGATCAAGGGCTGCCGGGACCAGTCAATCCAGGGACTCCAGTTCTACTATAATATTTTCCTTGAGTTGGAGCAATAGATTAAAGTCTGCCTGGACTAGTCTATCCAGGGACTCCAGTTCTTCTATAACCTGTTCTTGAAATTGAAGGAATAGATCAAGGCCTGCCAGGACCAGTCTATTCAGGGACTCTAGTTCTTCTATAACCTGATCTTTATATTGAAGAAATAGATCAAGGCCTGCCGGGACCAGTCTATGCAGGGACTACAGTTCTAGTATAATCTGTTCTTTGATTTGAAGCAATAGAAATAAACAATTTTCTTTCAAAGGAAATTATCTGCACAGGCTGCAATTTAATATGCATAAATTATTTATAAACATATAAATAGTTATATTAAAATATCTTTATTATTTTCAATCTTACTGATTGACATATATAACTAAGTGTAAACAAGCTATATTGGGTAATTTGCTTATATCATGGCATATGCTACTTACAGAACTACAAATAAAACAAACTACCACTATAAACCGACCCATATCCTTGTTTTAGCATAAAAATAAAATGAGGAGCCTTTTGCACTTATATTGTCAGTAAAAGAAGAATTAGGTACGTTTATCATCAGCATAAAAAGATAATGCAGTACCTTTTGGTCCTTTATTGCCAGTATAAACGAGAATAAGAGTCCTTTAGCACTTTGGTTGTCAGCATAAAAAGATAATGCAGTACCTTTAGCTTCTTTATTGTCAGCATAAATTAGAATAAAAAGCCTTTGGACCTTTATCTTCAGCATAAAAAGAGAAAAAATAGACCTTTAGCTCGTTTATGGTCAGCATAAATTATGAATAAAGGGTCTTTACCATTTTTTTTAAATAGCACAGACAATAAGGTTCTATCAGTACCTTTACTGTCAGCATAAAAGAAGAATTAAATACCATTACTTTTATTATAATTTATTAAGATAAAGGTACTGCCACCTTTATTATCAGAATAAATTACAAAAATATGGGACCTGCACTACCTTAAATAAATTAAAAATAAATTAAAAATAAATAACAACTCTGTGTAAATGCTAAATAAATAGTTATACTCAAATATAATATGAGCCATTAATAAAAAAATATGTATAATTATAATCCGAGCCTGCAAACAGCTGAATGGAAACATCATTGAGTACTCATTAAACACCATTATATAATAAAATATATGAACATACAACGAAGTCAAAGCATTGTTGACGAATATTATTGATGAAGAGCTAAGTTTTGGCTTTTTAAATACATTCATTACATTATAAATCATAAAATACAGGTGAAAAAGAATTAAATTGATAGTCTCATTTTATACAGAACTATTTAATTTATTTTAATAGAAATATTAAGAATTTTATAAATGTTAATTATTTGTTGAAGGATTGTTTTTGGATGGTGATTATTTTGGTAAAAGTATTATATGTAAGTAAATATACATGGTTGTGAATATTTTTTTTTTTTTTATAAATACAAATACTTTTCATTTTCAATAAAAGAAACAATAAAAACAGAATATACGATTTTAGGAACATCATTGTCTTAATATAAATAATATATATATATATATATATATATATATATATATATATATATATATATATATATATATATATATATATATATTATATATAGATATTTTTTTATTTTTGTAGGAAAAGTCAGTTTGATTCTTTAATAGATAAATCTGGCCAATTAGCCAATTTTATCCTGTATTTTCAGGTCAAGTAACAAAATTGATTTAGAATGAAAACAAAAAATCGGTACCTCTTTTCCTCTTCACATCGGATTTGCTGCTCTTATCCTCCCTACTTTCAGATTTTTTTCTGCCTACTTAATTATCTAGAACAAGGTAAGAATAAAAGTAAATACACTTAACCACTTCACAATGATAAAGAACTAAAATTGGCTTGAATTGTTTATAACCTGAAATTAAGAAGTGTGACAGCTCGGTTTTGGGTTCATTTATGGAACACATGAAACCAAGCTACCACTAAGGGTATTCTTAATACTATGAACACATAATAAAATATAAATTTAGTTTTATGATTATTTATTTAATAATGAATGAAGAAACATTACTCCTTGAGCCCCTCTGGTGAGGCATTGTTTACACATTTTGACGCCCCCAATCAAGCAGCCAAAACTGCCCTCTCTGGTCTTTAACTACTATCTGGGTAGGTAAAAGTGCAGACGCTAATAAAAATATTTGGGACTATATTTTAGACTTATTATAATAATTGATAAAATTATATAATTACGCAGTTAGAATGGGGAGAAGTGTTAGGTTAAATTGAACATCAATCTCAACTGTTAAAGAAGGATACAGTAGTGTTACCAGTGTCCCAGGGAGTATGGACGGGGGTTAACAATAGCTTGTTTTACATAGGAATGCACTCCTTCTTTTTTATAAAGTTCCCTTGTCAAACCTAATAGAGTACTTAATTATTTGTCTCCATGCGGTGTATTATGTGAAGTTTATTGACTCGTTTTTAGGGAGTTAAGAAGCATTTTTCACTCCGGAGGTAGAGAAAAGTAACTTTTTCTCCGTTGGGAATAAAAAGTGTTTCCTATTATTGGGGTAAGAGTCAATTATAGTCATTTTTTGGAATGGGATCCTCTAAATTTATAAGGGGACCTATCAATTTGTGATCCAAACTAATTCCGTTTAGTTTTAATTTAAATGGCGGAGCTTACACCATCAACTGTGCAAAAGAGGTGTCTCTATATGTTGTTCAAAATCTCTGTAAAAGGCTTGGAACAGTCTAGTCCAAGCCTTTAACAACTTCAGTAAGGAGACCCTTTTACAAGCGTTGAGAGTTAAATGCTTTAGTTCCATCAGCTTTCGTCTTGATAACCAACTTACTACTCAGGAAAATAATAGCATTTACTCTCTTGGTGCATAAATAACTATTAAATTTCCTTATTTATACTTTTGGGATGTGGAAAACTTAATGTTTTTGCACCAGAAATTTAAAATCGAAATTTTGCCTAAATTATCCGCTACTGGTGTTTATAAGCCCTCGTGTATGTTTAAAACTAAGTCGCCTGTCTGTTGTAATTGTAGCTCCTAGTGTGTTTATGCTAGAGAGTTAAACTTGGTACAAAAATCAAATCAACATTTAGATGTATTTTTATTTTTTAGCCTAGAGTGCCTGTATATCAGGCACTCTATATTAGCCTTAACCTACAATACTCTTGTGTTATGTAGGTTTTGCATATCATACAATTTATAAGGCATAGGTAGTTGCTTTAGCCTCTACTAGGTGTCAGCAGTGTCGCTAATGTATTTTCTAAACAATGTCACCACTTTCTCCTCCTGTAATTGTTATCCAAAATAAATGATTTGTTAATGTGACACAAATAATTATTCTGAACTCCTTTTAGCATTTTGTCAAACTTAATTTTAAGTTTAATTGTATTGGTTTAGTATAAATTTTATAAATAAACCTCGATTTGTAATTGCTACAAACGTAAAACTGGACATTTTTGCAAAGGTGATGTCCCTTCGTGCCTTAAACTCATGAGTAAGGAAAATATACGAGCTCTGCTGACGCCTAGCTCTCGCTAAATGTTAGCATAGATTTAATTTTTACAGGAGGCACAGGTCGTCCCCTTGAGGCAGTCTGCCTACTTTGCAGTAGTCTCGGGTGAAGCGATCTTCCTCTACATAGTAATAACTGTTAATTCTAATGAGTGATTATGCTATTTTACGTGCAATATGCTGTTTGCTGTTTATGACAATTACATTATAACCATCATGCACTAAATATACGTCTATATATTGTTGATATAGGATTCATACTTTTGGCGTTAGTGCTGCGAACCAACTAAATAAATCTCTCGGCAATCCTCTGGGTTTAAATAATATGGTTCCTTCGGCTTTGGCCTCAGGAACTGACAAAAACTTCCAAAGCTTTGCAAAAACTTACTTTTCTTCCTTGGTAAGTTAATAACTATTTCTTCAAGTCGGCAAAAAAGAGGCCAAAACAAACAAAAAATGGTAGAACTGATAAAAACGAATTAACTTACCGTCACTTCGATCGAACCAAAGAGTAAATTTGTCCTGTATACGGACTTTAATATATTACAGTACGACACACGGCTAAAATCATTTGACAGCGCGGGAAAATAATGCGAGGGATCCAATGAGGTTAGTTTTGGATGTTAAACCACGCCCTCAATTTCAAATCAGGCCAACCTTATTAGTTGCTCAATACTATTTTCCCAGGCTGTCAACTGATTTTAGCCTTGTGTCTTACCATGAATTTATATTTTAATCCCAATTCCCCGTATTTTATCGTCGTTTTATCCTATGCGTTACTAGTCTAAACTCACCTATTTTCTGGTGTGTAAAAGATAGGGAAAACGTTTGGTCCGCTCAACTAAATTTTAAAACAAAACAGTTTATAAATAAATAAATAATAATTTTATTTACAAAATTTCTAATGCTATATACATTTCATTTCATTAATTTAATTCTAAATAAACAAAAACATGGGGTACAGGGTACCTCTGACATTTTCCTTGACATATCGGATTCGCTACGCTCGCATCCTTATTGCTTTGTACAAGCTTCGCTTGTCTTCAGAATATGGAATCACCAAATTTATGTTGCAGTACATGACTGCAACATAAATTCTTATGACTACGCGTTCGTTCTCAGTCATAAGAAACATCCATTTTATTTCATTCCATTCACCCATCCAGTCACTGACCTAGCTCGATGCTGTTTAACATTACTGATCCAACAAAAACGATTGCTAATCTAGCAGTATTGAGATAAGCTTATACAAAATTTAATTTGTAATTTAAAAATTGTATAAATAAATAAACTAAATAAATTTAATTGGATTATTTTTCGATTTGAAGTAATTTTATAAAAAAAAACGTATGTATATGTTATTCGATACATATTAAACTAATCCTGATGGTGAGATGGAACTTGGTACTTTTGTTAGCCTCATATATGACTACGCGCGTACTAAATTTCAAATCGTTTAACATTTTTTGTTTTTGATTTCGGAATCAGAACAAAAAAAATTACAGATTTTTCGTTCATTAATTTTTGCTGGTTATTGACATCATGAAAAAATAGTTTCTTGATCGCACAAATATTCTAAAGATTAATTTTTGTTCTAAGTTTCAACTAACACTGGAGCTTCAATGATAACAGAATATATTTACACACACAACACACACACACACACACAACACACACACACACACACACACTAATGAACAACTTTGTAAAAACCACTCAGGAGATCTCTAAAACACCTGAAATACTTCGTGTGAAATTCCGGTTTCGTATTTTTTGTACAAACGCAATATTGTTCATATTATACCTACGATATAAATGAATAAAAGTAAAAAAAATAATAATTAAATAGAAAGTAAAATTATTTTATACTCTAAAAAGATTTATTAACATTAAATACACGTTAAATGAATATCAGATGAATCTGGATTACATTTTAAACTTTCTGTCACATAAATCAAGTTTCATGAAGATTATCCACATTTCTTTTATATTTAATGACTTACCAATTATTTTTTGGAATATAGAGGCCACTTATGAATCCAACCAAATACATATTCTCTCCAAGAGATATCCCCACAGACATTTAGAGATGACTTTAATATAAAGAAACTTTTTTCCTGCCAATAGTAGACCTATAGATCTCGCTGTCCTTGGAGATCCAGGTATTGTTGAAATTGGATAGTCAGAAAACGAAAAACTGTTAGTGGATGATGAAGAAACGTCAGCTCTTTTACTAAATGTTAATGGAACATCAATTCTTCTCTTTAAAGGAACATGAGCTCTTTCTGTCAGTATCGGCGGTGATTCTAGTATTTGTTTAAAAGCTGACGATAAATACTTAAATGTACCATCAATGCTTCCTGAAAATGGGAACCATAAACAAGTGAATAATTCTAATTCTGGTTTGATACCCTTGTAGGCTACTCTGTATGGTTTTACTGTCTTCTTAACACCTTGAAGGATTGACCTCATTTGTCCCATAAATGGTGATGACTGTCTGTTTTGTCCAGTTGCGACCAAGCTGTATGATGGTGTGTTTGTATTCTCTGACGTTAGGAGACCTGGTTGTTCATACCTGTTTGGTTCATCAGCAAAATTTGAGTCCGAATAATCATCAGAAATGTTGTTAACTTCTTGTTTCGATTCTGTTTGAAATCCGGAATCGTCTGACCAAGAAGGATCGTCTGAATTGGGACTTTGTGAATTTGGTTGGTTTGAATAAATAGATTGTGAATTTATACCCTGACCCCAGCTTAATATTTCAGGTTCCGAAATTTCGGAATATTGGGTCCAACTTGAATCTAGTGATTCATAACTCCCCAATCCTGGATTGCTGCTTGCATCATCTTTTGAAAGCCACGTTTCTTGAGACCCTGCTTGGTTAGAGTCTTCCAAGTTTCTAAGATCAGACGAATTCGGCTTTTCTGACTCCGGCTCCTTAGATAGTTCTTTCTGGAACCAACTGAATTCCGGTGATGCAGATACGTCGGAGTCTACAAATGCTGCCCAGTTTGCTCCTCTTGATTCAGTCGGTTTTGAACTACCAGTGTCTGTGTCTTGTGTATTAAATCTATCTTGGAGTTTATTTCCTTCCTTATAGTTCCTGCTAACAATTAAAGAAAAATAAATTAGAGTCCACTGCTGGCCGGCTGAACTATGGAACGTGGCGTGCGTATTCACAGTTTTGAAAAGCATGGAGGCGGCACTTGCTGGGGGCAACAATAATATCCTGACAAAATTTTACATTAATCCTTGTCCTTATGTGCAGTTTACTACTTTCTATTATATTAATAGTTTAATAGATAATATAATACTATATTTTTGTTAAATTTTATCACTACCATTACACCCTGTAGCTATCTATAAATGCTTGGGAGTACTACACATTATCATTTCCCGTATTTTGACGTTACATTGCTCCTCTTTTAATACAATCAAGAATCTTGAAGAAAGGGGATGACGCATTAAGGAACACCATGGTATGTAAGAGATAGAGAAATAGGAGCAAACTTACCTTCACCATGGTTGTAATAGAAAAAATTCTGGCGCGGTGGTCCGCATGTCGGGCGAATTTCCTTTGGATGCGTGTTTCCGTGCTTTTTACATTATATAAGTTTACAACTACTAAATAAATAATTCCGGCGCGGTGGTCCGCTGTCGGGCGAATTTCATTTAGAATGCGTGTTTCCGTGCTAAACAACCCATTTCTTGCTTATGCATGAACCATGCCCATAGCGTTGTTCCGGTTCATGCTTTAGAACCTAAGCAGTTTACTCAATTGTCAAGCACTGCTCGTAACTCATTTTGTCTGTATTTTCCAAAGGAAATGCGCATAATCATCCAGTTGTACAAAAAACTATGCCTCTAAAATTAGAAGTACGCACTATTATTTGCACTAGTTTAAAGCTTAGTTACTTATCTTTAAGCTTAGTCAGTTATCTTTAAAGGTTTTAGCGCATTTCCTTTGGAAAATACAGACAAAATGAGTTACGAGCAGTGCTTGACATTGAGTAAACTGCTTAGGTTCTAAAGCATGAACCGGACAACGCTATGGGCATGGTTCATGCATAAGCAAGAAATGGGTTGTTAGCACGGAAACACGCATTCTAAATGAAATTCGCCGACAGCGGACCACCGCGCCGGAATTATATTTAGTAGTTGTAAACTTATATATGTAAAAGCACGGAAACACGCATCCAAAAGGAAATTCGCCCGACATGCGGACCACCGCGCCAGAATTATTTTCTAGTTGTAAACTTATATTAGGTAAAAAAGACGGTAAAAAGTTACTGTCCCTACTAGGATTTGAACCCAGGTACTCTGGGTTTGAGTGCACGCATCCAAAGGAAATTCGCCCGACATGCGGATCACCGCGCCAGAATTATTTTCTAGTTGTAAACTTATATTAAGTTAAAAAAACGATAAAAAATTATCGACCCTTCCAGGATGTGAACCAGGTACCTTGAGTTTGAGTGGTCGTATTGACTCCGGACCACTGGCATTCAACTCAGTGGCCAAAAACATTGAAAACGACACCCTACTCGAAATTTAATTTTCAACGACCGTAATTTTGGTTTTCTATAATTTTTGTGGTTTTTTCGACTTTTTGGTAATTAAAGTGGTCGTATCGACTTCGGACCGGTTTCATTCGATTCAGCGCCCAAAATTACATAGAAAACGACACCCTACTCGAAATTTATTTTTTATCGACCTAAATTTTGGTTTTCGGTAATTTACAATGGTTTTTTCGATTTTTAGGTCACTAGAGTGGTCGTATCGACTTCGGACCGGTTTCATTCGATTCAGCGTCTCAAAAAACATAATATTGACTTTTTCGCGGCAAAAATATTAACCCTGAATTTTGCCGATTTTTGAAAATTTCGCTGACTCAGCAAACCGGGTTAATGACGTCACAAAAACCTGGTTTTCATAGGGTTCGTGTCCTCCCAAGGTTGATTTTTGTACCAAGTTTGGTTAAAAAATATTAATCGGTTCGAAAGATAGAGTGTTTACAAGAAAGTGTCTAGAAATACATATATATAATATATATATATATAATTATATATATATATATTTATATATATTATTATATATATATATATTATATAATTATATATATATATATATATATATATATATATATATATATATATATATATATAAGTCTCGCGAAACTTATTTTTTCGTCATTAGGGACCTCTGAACGGATTTGTGTCGTGGTCCGAGGTTTGAATTCCGCCATGACGCCTATCCCATTAGGCGAATTTCCAAAGGAAATTCGCTAAAAGGTGCAAACGCAGGTTATGTAGCAAGGTTGTCTAGTTTGCTTCTAACTTTCTTCTGTGCTTCTCGTAATTGTTACATTTGTGGTGCTTGTTAAATCATTTGTGCTTATTTAATTTTAAATAATTTTTAATTTGGATCTTCAGTGAGTGATAATTTAAGCGTGTTTATAACTTTTTCAAGCAAAAACAATAGGAAACCATTGAGAGGTAAGTTTGCCTCGAAATTTTAAGCCCTGTGCTGTTATGAGAATTGTAAGCATGCGCAGTTTGTACCAATCATGTGCAGTTTCGTGTTGAATTCTCTCTATTTTTTTGGTTTTCGATGGGGTCACTTTTTTGTAGGGCAAATCGACTTAGTGCGTCATCCCCTTTATTCAAGATCCTTGAATACAATACTCCTTGGTGTTTGGACATTGGGCCGTCCCAAGTTTACCATATCTTATCAAACTTACTGTTGTTGGGAGTCTGTATCTGAAGATGACTGGACCGTTGATACTTCAGTTATCAGTGTTATTATGGTAGCCCATATCATCAACTGACCTAGAAGTAAAATTAAACAATGTCAGCAAGACAAAGACACTGGATGTACCAAGCAGCACTACTTCACAACAAATTATTAAAAATGGATGTGGGTTTCTTAACTTTTTTTTACAATTTACCGTTAACTTTTTTCTTGAAGTGATTTATTTTAATTAATTTAATGGTGTTTGAACTCAAGTCACTCTGTCGTTGGAAAAAACTGTTTAAATGGCTTGTCACGAGTTTTAAATAAGCTGACAAGAAGGTAGATATGACAATATAGTGTTTTATTTTATTTATTGTTAATTAATTTTACTTTTTAATGGTTTTATTTTCCACGAACTCGCAAAATTACTTATTTATTGCATCAAATTGTTTTAATTAGTTAACAAGTATTTAATATTCAAAATAACTGATAAGATTATATATTCTAACCTTTGTGTTTTATTTAATTTATTCTAGGATGTGTTAATTTTTGTTTCATATTAAAATAATACTTTAATCATATTTTAATATTAAACCATGTTTTATATTTTTAATAAAATAAAACCAGGTTATCAGTTATAAAAAACAAATCCAAGTCTGTAGTGATAAGAGCCTGATTCTATAATTAAAATCCTGGAATAATCGAAGTATTTATCTATGAAATATTTACAATTTAATAGCACCGGTGGTCGTCCTATTAATTTTTAACTCATTTATCACAAATTAAATTACAAATTGTAATAAATTAAAATTTTCGATCGGCTTCCAAGCTAATCATGTGTTAAACTATTTTGATCACCTTTTCGTTTTCCCGCCATTAATATTGACAACCTCAACCAAAGTTTTATGAATAGATAAACTTTTAAAACTATTTATAAAACTTTGCTTACAACTATCTTTTTGAATCACGAATATATGAAATAGAGCTAATAAAGATGTTTATCAATAAAATAATTCCTAATAATAACTTAAATCTAAATAAAGAGAAATATTTTCTTAGGGGATATTTGTTTGTGTAGGTTGGCCATTCTTGAAAATCAACAAGATTATTCATTTCTATTTTCTATTCAGTATTTTGAATATTTTGAAACGCGAATTATTCTTTTCTTATTTTGTGTGCGTTAATTTAAAATTATAACTGCTCAATCTAACCAATAAGTGTTTTTATTAAACGCGGCAAGGAACTACAAAAAAAAAAGAAAATACAGTGCTCTTATAAAAAGGCGAAGAATCAATATCATAAGCAGAGTTTATTACAGCAAGCCGCAACTTTTTGAGCTGAAGAATAAGTTTATTTTACCGATTAAGATTCGACAGCAGAAAGCATAATGCTGCTAAATAATGTTTTAAATCAATATTTTGATTTAAAACATAAGGAAAAGGTAAATAAATTCATTATAAAAATTCATGTTTATTAAATTACTAAAGAAATTGAAAGCAATAATAATTATTAAAATAACCTGACTTTGGACACCGGGTTAAATCCCGATAAGTGTCTACACGACATATTATCGGGATTCAACCTACAAATTATCGGTGTCGATATCGGTGTTCAACACCGGGTTGAACTCCCTTCTACACGAAGTAAAATACACACACACACACATATGTATGTATATATAGTATTATTCTAGGTTATCAGTAGTACTCCTTCAATACACAATATTATTCCAAGGTTATACCTTTTAATAAACATAGAGATATATATTAGAGGGGGAATAGTCATCTTTTTAGGGCTCTCAGGGGCTCTGTGTAACCTCATTGAAACCTTCCTTAAGAGTGAGTTAAGGTTATAATAAATCAATTGTTTTCGGCTTTCCAACATTGTTTGTGTTTTGATTTGTATTTTTAACGTTCTACTATACAAGTTACAGTCATTTTATACTAATTGTTTGAATTTTAGCGAAAGTGGTCAGTTTACTTTTCAATGTTTCAACTTCAACCAATAGGGCCCTCTAGTAAATAATATCTTTATGGCTCTCAGGGGCTCTGTGTAACCTCATTGAAACTTCTTCAAGAGTGAGTTAAGATTATAATAAATCAATTGATTTTAGTTTCTAGCACATTGTTTGTGATTTGATTTGTATTTTTAATACTCTCCTATATAAGTTATTGTAATTTTGTACTGATTATTTGTTGTATTTATAATCGAAGGTGGTCAGGTTACTTTTTTTATGTTTAACCTATAGGGCCCCTCTAGTAATAATATCTCTATGCCTTAAAAGCTGAAAGTTAAATAGCCATATTTTTGTTTTACTTTCCTTATAGACAAGAGCCCAGGGGTGTTTGTTAATAAAAAGTGTAATGGCTGGAACGGTTCCAATTTTTCGTAAATACTTCCTGAACAAGGATCTGCAATTCTGCCAACTCTTATCGGATGGGTATCCGATAAGAGTTGGCAGATTGCAGATCCTTGTTCAGGAAGGTATTTACGAAAAATTGAGACCGGTTCCAGCCATTACACTTTTTATTAACAAAACACCCCTGGGCTCTTGGTCTATTATGTTTTACGAGCTCTATAAATTTGACAGCGAAATATATTATTTACCTCTGTGTTGTCGATAGCGCGTTTTAGTCTTTTTTACTTTTCCTCACCTTGTTATACAGAAGGTATATAGAGGAAAAGTATTGGTTTCACCCAAAAAATTTTAACCCGAGATTTCACTTGAATTATCCCTTTTAGGTGTTTTTTAGGACCATCTGAACGATTTCAGCTTGATGTCTGTCTGTGTGTGTGTCCTGTGTCACGCATAACTCCCACTGTGTTTATGCTAGGTAGTTGAAACGTGGTACAAAAATCAGTCTTTGGGTTTAGTTGTGCTGCCCGGAATATCAAAGTTTTATGTTACCATTAACTCTATTTGCTTAGTCAGCAAACATTTTAAAAAAACATGTAAAAAATCGAAAAATGACCCGATGAACTTGAAATTGGCAGAAATATACATCTCAATATGACAAAAAAATCTTCCAAATTTCGTTTTGATATTGGCCGCCATTTTGAAATTATTTACTTTTGAAATTTTAACTTTGACGCTTAATAATACCAAAAAGTATACACGGTGTTTTTGACATTACTAACACGTCGTTGGAACCGCAAAAATAGGAACAAATATAAAAATAACTATCTGATCAAATCTACTAATTAGTTAAAAGTTAAAGCGAACTTATTATTTAATTAAGTGCGGACACTTTTGTTTAAACGTAAGTTTGTTTACATCTGTCAGATTTCCGCCAAAACTTCAAATAATTTAATAAAACCGAGTAAAATTCGGAACTTTGTCTCATTTAAGATTATGCGAAGTTTAACGTTCTTGTATGCTTTTTTATACGGGTACGGGGTGCCTCGGAAATTTAAAAACCCCTATGCCATTTGCTACCCATCCTATTCTGTAGACGAGCGAAGCACATAAACCCTAGGCCATTGGTAACCATCCTATTCTGAGGACGAGCAAAGCGAGTCTGAAGAGTGAGGAAAAGTTCCGAGGTACCCCGTACCCGATTTTTGTTTACTTATTTTCTAGATTTACCCAAAATGTTTTTGGTCCATATTTATCTATCAAAACTTACCATACCTATTTTATCAAAACTTATCTATTAATCAATAAATATAAACTTTTACATATATAATATAAAGTATTTTATATTAATAATATAAAATTAGTTACCGAACTATTTAATTTTTTTATGTGTTATCTGATTCATTTTGGAAGAAAACTAAAGGCATAATTTACGGCCGAAAGCTCAAATATGTGTTTTTTATCTGACCATTACCTTATAAAATAATCTTTTAGATATAAATAAAAATTTTTTACATCAAGTCCATGCCAACACATAACCATGGTAACAACATGACACCACTAACATTAACAAATATAAAAATAATCAAATAAACTTAAAGAAGGAACAATTCTTTCAACGCACAACTTGCAAATTGCACTAAGTCTCAGTAACTAACCGCTCCAACTGATTACTACAGCCTTCTAGATAAACTAATAAATTAGTCTAATTTTTTGTCTCTCACAAAATATCTTAGAAAACGCTGATTCATGCTGCTTTCTAGTCATGGTATGTTTACTTATTTTTCTTTTAAGCATCCTTATTTTTCAATTTAGAATATAAGTTGTTATGAAAATTAAGTTTAACTTATGCTTTAAATATTTTTTTTAAGTAAACGAAGTTATTCCTTATTGACTGACATATAGTTTTGTTCAGGCGTTACATTTTTGTCTTTGTGTGTGAATGTTGTGTATGTAATAGTGCGTATGTGTGTTTTGGGATTGTGGGTATTTGCAATAGTAGAGTTGGTAAAAGTGTGCGTGTTTCTTTACGTCTCACCCTGTCTCTTTGTTAGTGTGTTTATTTCTGCTATGTTAGAGAAAGGTATTTATCTAATTTCATTTACAGTTATAAGTGTGAAAATATTTGAGCCACACGGTATTTTAACCTGATCTAATAAACGTGTAATTAAAACTGTAAACAAACTATACTAATTTTTTTTCAATGACCAAATAACTTCTGACAAAACTGGGTTAATAGATTTTCATATCAAAACTGGGTTTGTAGATTTCCATATCAAAACTGGGTTAGTAGATTTTCATATTAAAACTAGGTTTGTAGATTATATCAAAAACTTGTTTGTATTTTTCATATCAAAAATATTTGTAGATTTTCATATTCAAAAACTGGGTTTGTAGATTTTCATATCAAAACTTGGTTTGCTGTAGATGTTAATCAAGTTTTTTGCCTTATGTTGTTTTGCCGTAGAATGAGCGTGAATGGAGTCCATTATAAATAATGAAAGAATAAAAGTCTCTCCACAAAACTTTATTGGCAAAGAGCTTTCAACTTAGTTAGAGGCCATCATCAGTGTAAAACTATTGAGGTGTTGAAAATGAAGAGGAGTGAGTATATGTTTTTTATTTTAATAGATATTGAGTTGAACGGTCTGGCACTGATAATGAGTTAGGTTGAAAGCGCTTTGCTAGTTAAGTTTTGTGGAGAGTCTTCTGTTCTTCAATTCTTAATTCCTGATTAAGTAAAAGTTTAAGTAAGAACATAACGGTCAGGAAGGTTATCATTGATTTTTTTCTCGAAAATAATAATGCTGAGTCCGATAATTGCATTGCAGAGAGTACACCTTGTGGCTTAAGGGGTAAAAATTCAGCCCGATGTGATATTATTTAGTTATCTCCTTACCGGTCTCAAAATTTTTAAAAACATCCAACACAGCCTAGGTTTGGGGTTATTCCTTTTGGGGGTTAATTCCCGAATGGAAGAGTCCTTTTTTTATAGAAGTACCCATGGAGCACAACAGTATGGACAAAGTATTGAATATAATGAATTTAATATAAATAAACTGGAGATATAAACCTCTAATCGGGCAGATGTGAAAATAAATGCACCAATAAGGGACCCAATTCTATAAAAGTACAATTAGTTTGTGGTAATGAATTATAAGAGTGTTAAAGTAAAATATCAAACGCCAAAATCTGAAACTAAGGATGTTCAGATCTTTCCACTGATTTAAATGATAATGTTTGACAGAGCCAGCTTTTCAGTTTTTAACAAACAATCATCAGTGCGGCGAGTCGAGAAGAAAGAGTCAAGAAACAGACATAATTATAATTGAGTTGTCAAAAACCTTTAAACGAACAGTTCGTTCCAAGTATATCTATGGTTTTGTTGGATCATAAAAGTTAAACAGCATTGAGCGTGGTCAGTGATGTATGGGTGACCGCTGGAATGAAACGAATGTATTTACTATTGAGGATGAGCTAAAGCGAGTCCGAAGTTGGGAGGATGAGCGTAGCGAATCCAATGTGATGAGGAAAAGTTACGAGGTATCCCGTAATCGAATTTTATTATTTAGAACTATTAATTTTAATTAATTAACATATTAAAATTTATTTTTAAACTATATATTTGTAAGGGTAATAGATGGAGATAGAGAATAAGATAAACTTCAGATTCAATTAAAAATGTAAGAATAAACTTAGACTTTTATAGTTAAAGTTGGAAATAATTGTTTTTATTAGTTGACTGGTCGTAGATAAAATTTAACACGCAGAAGGAATGGAAGAATTTAGTTCTCTTGTTATTTACCTTGGCAGAGCTCTGTCAGTTTACTGCTTCAGCAAGCCTGTAAGTTGTTTCGTGAAATAGAGGGAGAACTTGAACTGAAACCCTTTCTTTGATCCCTAGTTGAGTACATAAGAATTATTGGTTTGAAAGTCTGCTTATAACATTATAATTATAATTTATTTTACGCAATAGCTCAATGGCTTTAATAAATTAGAAAAATCGGGAATAGGGTATCAAACGTTTCCAATCCGGAACAGGATTCCCTTCTTAGGATTCACTTTTTTCGCCTTAAAGTATGAAAATCACCTAATTCATATTACTGTATATCTTCAGACTCGATTCGTTCATCCTCAACAGTAAATACATCCGTTTTATTCCGTGGAGGTTCAAGTACTGGGGGGGGGGGGCACGGTAGTGTAATTGTTAAAACGTTCGCTTTGCAAATAATTAACGTCCTTTGAAAGGGACGATAATCTGGTTGTTCCTGAGCCTGCACGATATCAGATACTCGCGAAAGATCCCCAACCCTAAACAAACTTGGGTTTAGGCAAAATTATGTAGGACTCTCAAATAAAAAAAAAAAAAAATAAAAATAAATATATAATATATATATTATATTATATATAATATATATATTTATTATATATACATATAATATATATTATATATATATATATATATATTATATATATTTATTATTATATAATTTATATATATAATTAATATATATATATAACCTATATATTGATATATATTATATTTACTATTAAGAGCACGAAAGTTATGCTGGCTGTGGGGCACGTGTTATTCTGTCATAGCGCAAAGTTATGGAAAGTGAGTCACACCTTTTTGTAGATTAGACGCAACAATGCCTGCACTATGAACTCTAAAATGTAGAATACAATTTATTCAAGGGATTAGCAAAAAAGGGCCAAAGAACGTGGCTACTTGTTGGTTATTCACACGTTTCACTTCCACATTTACTATACTATTACGGACTTAATTTACGCCCTTATCACTTCGCATAATCGGATCGCTAACGCTCACTTCTTCACAACTCCGGATTGCTCGCACGTCCTCAATTATAAATTACATATCTACTCCAAATATGATGTTTACACGATATTTTTATTTATTTATTTATGAATTTTTTTTAAAGTTTACATAATTTTATACATAGAAGATGTTAATACATTTAAAAAAAAATACAAGAATAAATTTAAAAAAAACAATAATTATAAATACTAAAAAGAAACAAGAGAGCTTAGCCTAATAATGGACTTAAAAAAAAAAATACAAAAATGAGTAATCCTCAGGATCTAAAAATATTAAATGAAACTTAGCACATTTATTGGTCTCATATTTATCTACATGCGTGCTAAATGTCTACCATTTGGCCTAATGCTAATAATGCACTGAAATCATGGCTCATTTGGTCTGATATAGGCCTTATTAAAATTAGTTTCAGTACAAACCAAAAGATTAGACCACTCAGGTGTCTCCTTAGAGGTAACTCGGAAAGTAAAAGATCGTCCTCCAGTTCCTTTTATTTCCTAAACAAATTTCCTGACTGAAGGAAATCATTGGAGCCTATACGAAAATACAAATACACACACATACAGACTAAAAGTCCGTACAAATTACTCCTTAAACCCCCCTTAAAACCCCTGAAACGGATAAATCAGGTGAAATCTCGGTTTTGGATTATTTCTGCAAACACATTTCTCTTTTTCATGTCTACGGTATTAACGATGAAAACAAATAAAACACATAGAACGCGTGTACTTCTGTACAAGATATATCTAATATTATGTTTGAGCACCAAGTCTCATTTTTAAGATTAATTCAAAATTATCAAAAATTCCTGACTTATTTTTCTTTAAAAATAGCTAAGAGGGAATTATTTACTAATTATTTAATTTAGTATTTTTCTTTTCATTGGATTTTCATCAAAATTTGTCTTTTTAATCCTGTGTATACTTTTTATTACCTAAATCTTTTATTTATATTTCCTCTATTTACTTGTACTTTTAATGTAGTTAACGTATTTTAAACTTTTATTTAACGAATTATTTATTCTCGAGTTTGATTTACAGGTAATAAAACAATATTTCTAAGTCCTGTAAGTTAATTAGATCCTTTACAAAATAAAATTAAGTAAAAAAATATCCTTAAAGGCGAGTAATCCCGCGACACCATTCACATATATCGATTGCTAACTCTTGCAGCGCTCCTAGCGGTCAAACCTTGCAGTAGTCAGTTTGGTTTAGTTTTTCGTGCGGATAACAACTAAACACCGGTTCCTTACGCGCTTCATTCGCTCGCTTTATAACGTGCATTCAGAAAAAGTGTGTTCTTTTTTATTATAATTATCTAACTGTGTTAAGGAAGTGATTTTTTTGTGAAAAATATTTTTCCTTCTCCCTATTTATTTTAATATTTTTTTAAAGCAATTCTGTCCTCATTCGTCAATTAAAAACTTTGGTAATTATATTATTTTAAAAACATTTTTTTTTTAAATATTAAAAATTAATTAATTGTTTTTAAAAAAAATAATTAAAAAAATTAAAAGTAAATCTCATCTTCATACTACTTATTTATTAAAAATTATTTTAATAAATTTTTTAATAAGTTTTTTCAAAGTTAACGCTTATTGTTAGATTTAACTGAAACTGCATCTTCAGTTGAATCATTCTAGAACTTGAAGATGCAGAGTTTAACTCTACGAAACTTCTAAAATGATATGATTTAAATACACGTATTTTAAAGTACATCAGTTTTAATTCATAATTATTGTTTGAATATATCAACAGCCCATTAATTCCTCATTTACAAAAATTATTCAAATCATTTTTTTTCAAATTTATTTTTAAAGTCATATGATAAATAACAGTTTTTTTTAAATTCCCCTGTTTTATTTTTTCATTTTTCGAATAATTACTGATTTTTTTTTTCAATTTTCTTTTATTTCTAGAGTTAATTGAAATTATTAATTCATTCACTCTCTTTTAAATTTAATATATTTATTTTTATTTTTTACCTTATTGTTTAATTTCTGTATTATCATTAATTAATTACATGCATAATTCATTAGACTTATGTTGAAATATTTATTTCGTTAGAGTTGATTAATTAAAAAAATAAGATTAGAATGATTTAATAATTAAGAATCATAATGGAGATGAATAATTCCTAATTTGAAAGAATATTTAATTATAATTAGTAAACAAATAAGCATAAAAAAGTATTTTAAGAATACAAGTTTTTTTCTTAAGATGATAAATAACAGTTTTAATAAAAATTTATAGAAAATTGCTTTAAAAATAAAAATCGGGTACGAGTAACAGACATCACATCGGATTCGCTACGCCATCCTCCCTGCTATGGACTCGCTTCGCTCGTCCACAGAATATAAAATTTAAACTGCAACAAGTTTTCGGACTCGCTTTGCTCGTCCTCAGATATTAAATGCATCCGTTTCAATCTCAGCGGTCTCCTATAAAGCACTGACCACGCTCAATGCTACTTAATTTTTATGATCCAACAAAAATCATGGAGATACTTGCCGCATTGAAATGAAACTTTGTGTACTTATTTATTAAGTAAAGGTACTAAATTTCAACTCAATTAAATCATTTTCTGATTTTTTAACATTTGTTTAAAAACGTACACAAACTGAGTCATTATTGCGGGTTAATGACGTCAAAAAAATTATTTTCCGAATAGCACATCTACAGCGGTAGATTGATTTTTCTACCAAGTTTCAATTCACTACCATAAATACACTAGGAGCTACGATGATAATAGAAACACACACACACATACAGACAGACAACTTAGAGAAAACCATTCAGGAGGCCTTTAAAACACCTGAAACGGAAAAAGCCGGTTTCGGTTTTTTTTGCAAACATAATACTTTTCCTATATACCTACGGTATAAATGATTAAAAGTAAAAATATGAAGTATGTAATAAATGTGTTATAGACTATTCAGTAAATTATGTACGTAAAATAAATAGTAATATTTTTATACGTATATATATTTATGTATACGAAATTATATAAAAGATCTGAAAAATAAGTGAAACTGAAAAAAAAATATAAAATAGTAAGCAATAACATAAAGTAATAATTAAAATTGAAAAATGTAGCAAGTAAGAATACAAAAATGATATTAGTAAAATAAATATTGCAAGTAAAATGTTAACCTCATATTAAAGTAATATGTTAACCTCAAATATGATGAGGTTTGAGTCTTGAAAGTCATTAACCATAGATGTGACTAGTTAAGATCTTGAGAGTTTTTAGTTAGCTCCTACTGTCATTATAACGCTTAATGAGGTTTGAGACCTGAAAGTCATTAACTATGGATGTGACTAGTTAAAAATCTTGAGAGTTTTTAGTTAGTTCCTACTGTCATTATAACGCTTAATGAGGTTTGAGACCTGAAGTCATTAACTATGGATGTGACTAGTTAAATCTTGAGAGTTTTAGTTAGCTCCTACTGTCATTATAAACGCTTAATGAGGTTTGAGACCTGAAAGTCATTAACTATGGATGTGACTAGTTAAAATCTTGAGAGTTTTTAGTTAGTTCCTACTGTCATTATAACGCTTAATGAGGTTTGAGACCTGAAAGTCATTAACTATGGATGTGACTAGTTAAAATCTTGAGAGTTTTTAGTTAGCTCCTACTGTCATTATAACGCTTAATGAGGTTTGAGTCCTGAAAATCATTAACTATGGATGTGACTAGTTAAGATATTGAGAGTTTTTAGTTAGCTCCTACTGTCATTATAACGCTTAATGAGGTTTGAAAATCATTAACCATAGAGGTGACTAGTTAAGATTTTGCGCCTCAAAAACTAAAAAAATGTAAAAAATTACATCATAAAGGGCATGGAAAAGACCTTTGTATTTTTACTCTTGGTATTGCAACAAACTCAAATCATAAAGGTCTGTCACGATCTATGGGGCTGTTGAAATCAGACCATGGTTGAAGTTTTATAAAAATGCCAAAAATTTATATTATTTTTGACATGCTTGAAAAGTGCTTAAAGCTGTATAAGTCTGTGATTATTAAAAATATTGAAACAAAAAAAAACTAGCAAACTAAAGGTGGTAAACTGGACCAAAGTGTTCCTCAGCATTTTTTTGTCCATTTTATTGCAGATTGAGTATTATAAAGCTGCTTTAAAGATTTTTTGTAAAGAACAAAAAAATAAAAACTTCAATCTTTAAAGTTAAGTAACTTGGTTACTTTGCGACCGATTCTCAATTGTATATTGCTTTTTACGATGTACTAACTACCCACTACAATATCCCACTGACCAATTTCATGCCTTTTATGAGGTAGGAAATAAGCCGTGGGCTCCTGGACTATAGTTATTTATTCAAATAAACAAGACTGACAATTAAACCATAATGTAAAAAAATATAAATAAATATTAAAATAATCTATTCTATAACATCCTCCTTTCTTTGATTTTTCTTTCCTGATTCCTTCTCAACCTTGTTTTTCCTCATTTTCTACCTTATACGATCTCTCACCTTCTTTTCCTCTTATATTTTTCTACTCACCTGTTTTCCTTTTGTTATATTTTTTTTAAGGCAGAATTATTTATTTCTATTTTAAGATAAAAATTTACTGATAATCTAGTTCTTTATTCTAATAAACAAGACTGACAATTAAATCATAATGTAAACAAAATATAAATAAATATTGAAATAATCAATTCTATAACATCCTCCTTTCTTTGATTTTTCTTAATATGTACCTGATTCCTTCTCAACCTTGCATTTTCCTTATTTTCTACCTCATACGATCTCTCACCTTTTTTTCCTCCTATATTTGTCTACTCACCTGTTTTCCTTTTGTTATATTTTTTTTTCAAGGCAGAATTATTTATTTCTATTTTAAGATAAAAATTTACTGATAGATAATCTAGTTCTTTATTCTAATAAACAAGATTGACAATTAAATTATAATGTCAACAAAACATAAATACATATTAGAATAACCTATTCTATAACATGAGTGAAAACAATACTTTCTCTATATACTTACAGCGGTAGACGAAGAAAAGTAAAAACTACAAGTTTTATTAAATTTTAGCTTTCTTTTATAAAATATAACAAAGTAATATTTAAAATTAAATTTTAATAAAATCGCAATTTAGACAGATAAAATAAAATCCTTAGTGTCTACAATTTATTTGATTAACAAGATATTCCTCTCTACTGGGGTTTATCAAATTTACTTGAAATAAATTCTAGGTTAAGGAAAATCCCAAATCCCACAGATTATTTGCCACCCTATGTATCTTGAAATACCGCTTGGTAATTCCCGGTAATGCTCGGTTCATCTCAAGTATGGTAATAATAAGCTTTCTCTTATGAATAGAAATTTTTTTAAAAATACTTTTTATCGTTCATTTATTTGATGTGCGATATCATTTACATAAATTATTTTTTTTAATTACAGAAAGACAACAGCTCGTGTTCTTTTTACATACACCGCAAAAGTTATATGTGTGTTAATAAATAGATAGGAAGATGTATGTGTCTATGAATAGATAGATGGATAGATGTATGTGTGTATAAATAGATAGATGGGTGGTTGCATGTGTGTATGAATTGATAGATGAGTGGATGTATGTGTGTATAAATAGATAGATAGGAAGATGTATGTGCCTATCAATAGATAGGTGGGTGCATGTGTGTATGAGTAGATAGATAGGTAAGAGTCGACAAATGCAAAATCATATTAATATAGCATATTCATAGCACATTCGTAAGCATAATAATAAACATATCCATAGTACATTCATAGCTGCTACTCGTAAGCATATTCATAGTTTATTCATAAGAATATTCATAGCACATTCGTAAGCATATTACTAGTTTGTTAATAAGCATATTCAAAGCACATTCGACAAATGCAATATGTGGATATATATAATTTTTGTATAAACGTTGCTGGCCAAACTG
>JACMZG010001863.1:6101890-6211890 GCA_018340805.1 Microvelia longipes
GGTTCCACCCTGAAACTATCTGAACTATAGGTTGAAACCCTTTCGTGTGAACAGTTTAGGTTGAACCTCAAAAAAGGTTGAACACGGAGTAGAACTCCCTGTCAAACTCCGTGTGTGAACTAAGTGATACTAAGCTTTTATCGTTTATTAACTCTATATAAGTTTATAATTTCAGTGTCGGGCAGAAGCCTTGAGCTTATGCAACACAAATGTCAATACATGTTATTTAATTTATATATAATTTGTAATTTAATCATTGTAAAAAGGTATTTAGATTTAAATAAACGATTTATTTAGTTAAACTATTAAATACACCTTATCATTTAAATTCTAGACAAATTGACTCCCATGTCAATGTGTCACAGATCTGACTCCGCATAAAACAGAAATCACGAAGAAATCATGCTCTCCATAAGAAATTCGCCCAACTTGCGGACCCCTTCGTCAGAAAATTTTGCTATTACTAATAAGCATATATTACCTATAATATGTATTTGATACACCTTGCTAATACGTTCAGAAATTTTTGTAATATTGTGGTAATGTGCCACTCAAAAAAAGTTATAATACGAAAAACGTTTCTCAATGACTGCATAAAATGTTCATATATTAATTTTTTTATGCGAACGAGTTTTTAACGCTAGGTTCTTAATTTAGTTTTCAGTGCTATTCTTGGTATAGTTTTCAGTGCTAGGTTCTTGGTTTAGATTTGTTGGACAAAGGACTCATACTTTTATGCGAACGAGTTGTCAGTGCTAAGTTCTTGGTTTAGATATGTTGAACAAAGGACTCATATACTTTTATGCGAACGAGTTGTCAGTGCTAAGTTCTTGGTTTAGATTTGTTGAACAAAGGACTCATATACTTTTATGCGAACGAGTTGTCAGTGCTAAGTTCTTGGTTTAGATTGTTGAACAAAGGACTCATATACCTTTTATGCGAACGAGTTGTCAGTGCTAAATTCTTGGTTTAGATTTGTTGGACAAAGGACTCATATACTTTTATGCGAAACGAGTTGTCAGTGCTAAGTTCTTGGTTTAGATTTGTTGAACAAAGGACTCATATACTTTTATGCGAACGAGTTGTCAGTGCTTAATTCTTGGTTTAGATTTGTTGGACAAAGGACTCATATACTTTTATGCGAACGAGTTGTCAGTGCTAAGTTCTTGGTTTAGATTTGTTGAACAAAGGACTCATATACTTTTATGCGAACGAGTTGTCAGTGCTAAATTCTTGGTTTAGATTTGTTGGACAAAGGACTCATATACTTTTATGCGAACGAGTTGTCAGTGCTAAGTTCTTGGTTTAGATTTGTTGGAGAAAGGACTCATATACTTTTATGCGAACGAGTTGTCAGTGCTAAGTTCTTGGTTTAGATTTGTTGAACAAAGGACTCATATACGTTTATGCGAACCGAGTTTCAGTGCTAAGTTCTTGGTTTAGATTTGTTGAACAAAATACTCATATACCGTTTATGCGACCGAGTTTTCAGTGCTAAGTTCTTGGTTTAATTTTCAGTGCTAGGTTCTTCTTGGTTTAGTTTTCAGTGCTATTTTCTTGGAATATATTGGTTGAAAAAAATACTCATATGCTTTTATGTGAACGTGTTTTCAGTGCTAAGTTCTTGGTTTAGTTTTGTTGGACAATGGCCTCATATATTTTTTAGCGAATTTACAAAGTATAAGATAACTTAAAAGAGATGCGGGTCATGAATGTGGCTATTCTGACAGTTAAGAGGTCAACAAATGTAACATTATATTATTTTAGATTACGAGGTTTGTGTAAGAGTGTAACTATGTATTGGATAGCTTAATATTAAAATGATATTTGAGGAACTGAATAAACAGGATGAATATAACATATAGAATGCGAATGAAAGCAAGAGAGGTAAAGATTTGAGTACAAGAATGCCGAGGAGAGCAGGTTTGTTTTTTGTTCTTTCTTTAGTGGTTTTACTATTTATTTGTTAAATCTGATTAGTAGAAGAGTGGAATATGAAGAAAAAGAAGAATGGGAGAAGAAAGTTGAGTAGAAATATAATGTAACAACACTTAACTCGGTCTTTCCAGCTTTTAGAGCAGAAAACAATCTAACCATATTAGATTGGAACTTTTTGAATTTTTTCCTTCCGCGATCTCTTTACATGCGGAGGAAGATAATTGCTCGTTCATGGCCGCGCTGTGCGACCCATTCTCGTTTGATTACAGAAGTTTTGCTGGATTGGGCCTGGTCAGAACTCGGATGGGTTACATAAAAATCCAATAGTGAAGGAATAGGATGTTTAAAAATGGCTGTGGCGGGAATTCGAAAACTTCGAGATCCCTAATAAAAAGGATGACAAGGTTACAGCTGTCTTTTTAAAACCATTGGTCCATTTTGACACAGCGGTATCAAATGTCTAAGGACTTATTGATTTTTCCAAACCAGTTATCATTATTGTACGTCTTATTTTAAAACCATTAAAGTTACTAAAAGTGGTAACAAATGACTATATTTGGATAAAAGTTACCGAAAAAATAAGGGTGTGTGGTTAGCTCGTGGGTCTGCCACCCAGACAGTCTGGGTTCGATCCTGGTCGGGGCCTCCAGGATTTTAATGCAACAGATGAAAATTCTTTCACATGGCGTCCTTTGAAAGGAACGTCAAGCTGGTGGTTCCGAGCCTGTGTGATGTCAGGTACTCGTAAAACATCCCTATCCCTAAATTAACCTGGGTTTAGGCCAAATTTAGGACCCTCAGTTGTAGTTTATATAAAGTTATGTATATGTTTCTGCCTTATGGTTTCGAGAGCAGGTGAGTTTAGTACCACAGTGGGGCACGTGTTGTTTCTAGTTAAAGCTATAGAAACTGACATTAAATTCACGGCTCTTCTGTGGATAAGACGTAAAATTCCTGCTCTAGGATTAATAAGGTAGAACACTATCTTCTATCTATTCTAAAACGGGTTTTTAACAAGTGAAGCGAGTCTGAAGTTGTCAGAATGAAGTACCCGAATTTGATATGGTAAGAGAAACTTCCGAGGGACCCCGCACCCATCACTTATAAATATTTATTATTTTGATAGCCAATTTTAATAAATCTTTCTAATTGGACGATTTAAACAAAAACGCTGAAGCTTTTAACATCTCATTTTTTCCGGACCATTCTTTCCTAAAATATAAAAGAAGATATTAAAGAAAATTGCTAAATTAGAATGGAAATTGAACGCTGTGAGGGGGAATTTTCGTCACGTCTTTTTGGGTTTTTTCTTTTAAAAAAACTTGTTTCAAACTTCTTTATACATTCACAGGGTTTTTTTTTAACACTTGTAGAAATGTTTTTACGTGAAAATGAGCGGCCCCTTCCTCTAGACGCTTTTCCCATTTTTAGTTGTGCCCCCCCCCCACTCTCTTGGGGTACATTTCCCAAAAACCTCGAGAAAAAGAAAATCAAGAAAATTATATTTTAGTATTTTCAATTTGAGGAAAAATGTAGGATGAGCTTGTTAGTATGAAAGGATATAATCAACTTGCAACCAATTTGTTGCGAGAAAGACTTGCCTGTTCAGAGTTGGTTCTGCCCCCTCCCCCACACAGGACGCCCCCCCCCTTGCTCCCAGATGGCTGAGGAAACAAAACTAATGAGGTTGTTAAAAGCTTTACGAGGAAGGTGAGATAAGTGACTCGTTATTATCCAAGTTTTTGGTCTGGACTATCCTTATTAATTATTGGTAGAATAATATTGTATAATTAAAATAGGAGGTTTAATTTTAATTAATATTAAAAAATATGTTGGAGTTTATTTATTTTGAAATGCCTTTTTTAAACTTTTAAAAGAAAATATTTTTATATATATATCTCAAAAAATATTATTTAAATTATATTTACAGATCCCACACCGGTTTTTCCAAAGGGAAATGCTGTACAAAATTTTAAAATCAGCAATACCTGATCATTGTATGAGCGTGGGTGCAACCGATGCGAGGGTGCTGTGCAGGTTCAATTTCCCAATGACGATCTTAGTTTTGTATAATTTGTGGAAATCATTTGCGAATTTCCTTCAAAAAATCTGGAAATAATTGCGTAACAAGTATAGTTTAACACATGACTAAAATCAGTTGACAGCGTGGGAAAATAGTGTTTAGGAACCAATGAGGTTGGTCCAATTTGAACTGTTGGGCGTGTTTTAACATCGAAGAATAACCTCATTGGCTCCCTGGCATTATTTTCCCGCGCTGTCAACTGATTTTAGCCGAATGTTACACTAAAGTAATGCTTAGATATAAGGCATAAACCGGAAATTTAAGCAAGAAATAGCATGTTGAGTTAGAAAGCACGCATTGCAGAATGCAAAATCGCCTGGATTGCGGACTTCTGTGCCAGAATTTGTTTTATAGAAAGAGTGCTACACTGTTAAACAATAATGTCTGTTCTCGCCAACCTTAAAATAATACTATATATAGAAGGAGCACAGGACCGTAAACACAATGTAATACCACTGATAACACGAAAGCCGGTTGACTGGTGCACCAAAGTAATGCTGCCAACCTGACAACGAAACTTTATTTTAAATATGTGTCATAAATATCTATTAATGAGAAAGATCGTAAAGAACAAATATTATAACTTAAAACACCTGCTGAGTATTTAATAAAACCGGTCTTAGATGGCAAAAGGGTAGCGGAGTACAAGAATCTACATTTAGTTGACGAGGACTACTTTTAATATAATTTTAATAAATACGTTAAACTACAATTTAAAATGCTTTAAATATTGTAATGCACCGATATTTATATTATTATTTTATGAATAATCAATCATTAATTAATAATAGAACATAATAATTCAGCAACCGGAAGTATTGCCAACTTTGTTTTAGAAAATTGTATATTGTTAGGGTGGCAGCATTACTTAGGTGCACCAGTGAACCGACTTTCGTGTTATCAGCAGTGCTCCTTCAATATAAAGTATTATTCCAATGGTACAGGGCACCTCAGAACTCTTACTCACCATATTGGATTGACTAAGCTCGTCTCCACACCACTCCAGACTCGCTTTGCTAGTCATTCAAAAATTGACTTTTAAACCAAGTTTTACCTCTCTAGCATAAACACAATGGGAGCTACAGTAATAACAGACAAACAACTAAATATTGGTTTTAGTAAAAAGCTCTAAGGAGTTATTATAACACCTGTAACGGATAATTCAGTTAAAACCCCAGTTTCCAACTGGATTTCAGTAATTCAGAAAAGTAATAAACAAATTACTTTTCCTATACATCCAAAATATAAATTACAAAAAGTAAAAAAATCAAACTTTAATATACAAAGCAACAATGGCAAAACAAACCTGTGTAGATCTGTCTATTTGAATCATATCTGTAAGATATAAGGAATCCCTTGGCCACTGAGCACTATATTGTTAGGGTGGCAGCTTACTTAAGTGCACCAATGAACCGCCTTTCGTGTTATCAGTAGTGCTCCTTCTATATATAGTATTATTCTAAGTTGCCAACTAATGTCTGTGTACGCTTCAAGTCCGATAGTTGGTATTTCTATAAAAGTTTGTTTTTTTTTTTTAAAAATACGTAGCTTGACTTTTAAACGAATCCTATTATCCTATTGTTTTGCCAAAGTTAGATTGACTTTTTTAAAATACCAATGAAATCAGGATAAATACAAGTCCATAAAACCCCAGACAATATTATTAACGAGAAAAAGGTTTATAAAAAAGACATCAGTCCAAATACAGTTGAAAAACAACTACCGAGCTACTACTGTACAACAACAACTACCGAGATATTTCTGTTTTTCAGAACTTTACAAACATTTATTATTAACAAGATGATTAATTTTATTTTATTTACATGCCATATTTATTTATTTAATCCTGCAAGAATATCCTTATTTAAATATTATTATATTCTTAATAAACTGATTTATAATTCTTTATATACATATATATACATACATACATACATATACACACATACACATACATACATACATATATATACATACACACATACACATACATACATATACATACATAATACATACATACATAACATACACACATACATACACATACCACACATACATACACATACATACACACATATATTTTTAATGTCTTTATTTATTTACTTTATATTTTTATTTATTTATTTTTATTTAATTTTTTATTTAACGTTATAAATTATAATTTTTAATGCACTAATTTATTTATTTTTTATTTTTATTTTTTATTTTTTTATAAATATATTAAGAATTTTGTGATAATAATTTGAAATACTAAGCCCATTTTTGGGCATAGGCCTCCTTCTTGGATAACCAGAAGTCTCTGTCTAGTGCTAATCGACTCCATATTTTTCCATAATCCTCTTCTAGATCGTCTCTCCATCTCCTTGTTGGTCTACCTCGTTTCCTAGACCTGCCTATAGGACACCACTCAGTCACTTTCTTTGTCCATCTATCATCGTCTACTCTCATCAGGTGACCAGCCCACATCCATTTTGCTGATCGAGCTACTTCTACTGCATCCTTCACACCAGTTATTTTTCTTATGCTTTGGCTTGTTCTTCTCTCCATTTTCACACTAGCATACTTCGTTCCATAGCACGCTGCGCTACCTTTAATCTTTCAGCATGTTTTTTAGTCATGGCCCATGTCTGAGCACCATACGTCAAGCAGGGAATGATGCAAGCATTAAAGACTTTCCTTTTCAAACTTATGTTCATTGAGCTTTTAAAAATGAACCGCAGGGACCAATATTTCTTCCAAGCAATAGAAATTCTTCTATCTATTTCCTTACTGACTCTTTGTTGGAATGAGACTAGTTGTCCCAGGTATATAGCTTCAGTAACCCACTGTAGACTTTTTCCCTCCAGTTCTATTTCTTGCGTCTCTCCATTAGTAAGTAATTGAGTTTTCACCGGGTTTATTTTAAACCCTGCTCTTTTACCAGCCTTATTTATTTTTATCAACATTTCTTTTAGCTCAGAGGTTGACTTTGCCAAGACAAGTACATCATCTGCAAAACGCAAGTGAGTGAGGTACTCACCGTTGATGAGAATACCAGCGTCTGCCCAATCAACTTCCCTGAAAACTTTTTCAGCAGCCCTGATGAATAGGTCAGAAGATAAAGGCTCACCCTGTTTTATACCTTTCTTGAGTTCGAATTGGGGTCCAGCTTGTTCCAGTTTAATTCTAGCTTTACTTCTACTGTAAAGCTCTCTGATTTTTTCTAATATATTTTCTTCTATTTGAATGTCTTGTAAGCTTTCATGCATAAAATTATGGCTCAAAGAGTCAAAAGCCTTTTCATAGTCAATTAGAGCCATATAGACTTTTATTTGGTATTCATTGGCAACAAAAGATAAGAATTATCAAAAATAAAGAACCTTATTAACCTCGTTAATATTCTTTTTCTTTTGAATAATTCTAATGTTATCAACAATAATAACAGTACTGTTACTTTACCTCCTCTTTCCTTTAGCAATATTAATAATTCTCAAAATATATCAACCATGTCGGTCAATAATTCTACTATCACTAACAATTTATTTCCCAAGTATCGTTCTCTCACCTATTGGCATTCTTACTCGAAAAATCTCTAAAATATTCAAATCCTATAACATTATGATAGCACATAAAAATCTCACTGATTTTAGATCCAAATTTTTCTCTAAATATAAAGAACCTGTGTCGGCTAAATCTCGATCAAGTGTTGTTTATCGGATACCTTGCCAAAATTGCCCAAAGGCTTATACTGGCCAAACTTCTCAATTATTTAGGAAAATATTGAGGCAACATAGTATTGACACTGATAATAATATCACCTTATTTCCGCAATAGCTCAGCACATGATATCTTAAAATCATAATATTGATAAAAATAACTGTTCCGTTCTCCACACAGACAAAAATTATAAAAAAAACTTACTTTAAAAATGCTGTATTGTATATACCAACTGATTAAAATTCAATGAATAAGAAACAAGATACTAGAAATCTGAGTAACATGTATTCCAACATACTTAAATATGTTAAGTAATCTTTCAATTTTTTGTTTTTTATGTGTTTTGTACCTATTTTATTTTATTTTATTTGTACCTAGTTTATTCACTTTTGTAAATTCATAATTCTAATTCTGCTTATTTTCTTTCAATTACTCTCCATTCTTGTTGCAATCTAAACGTGTTGCGGGTATGACTTGTAGTTACTCTGTATTTCTCTAATCTTATGTCATCTTTTGTTGTTTTCTCTTACATTATTTAACATTTTTAACATTATCTTACATATTTAATTCCATACTCCGGACAACTCACTTCCCTTCCTTGTGGAAACATTCTATAATAATAATGATTCCTAAACCAAATAAACCTCCAGATTCACCATCTTCATATCGTCCCATCAGTTTACTTCCCATCCTTGGTAAAGTGCTTGAAAAGCTCCTATTAAACCGCCTAATGCCTTTTATTCATTCCCATATCCCTTCTCATCAGATTTAGATCCTTTCATTCCGCCATCCAACAGTGCCATCGACTTGTTGACATTGCATCCTCAGCTCTCGAGCGTAAGCAATATTGTCCTTCTGTCATGCTTGATGTCGAGCAAGCTTTCGATAGAGTATGGCACCTGGGCTTGTTGCTGAAACTCAAGAACGTTCTTCCGTTCACTTATTTCCTCATTATTAAGTCCTACCGTTTCCGTCGTACCTTTCAAGTTAAGTACAAAGATTCCTTCTCCGAAATTTATGATATAGAAGCTGGAGTTCCACAAGGAAGTATCCTTTCACCATTCCTTTACGTCTTTTACACTTCAGACCTTCCTGAACATCCATCTACATCAGTTCTATCGTTTGCAAATGACAAAAATATCCTATCAGTCCACAAAGATCCCGTTCAGGCTTCAAATAATATACAAGATCATCTTGATTCCTTAGAAACATGGTTTAGAAAGTGGAGAATAAAAGTTAATGCTCAAAAAAGCATTCACTTAACATTCACCCTCCGACGAGGCATTTGTCCACCCCTATTTCTCAATCAGTCTCAAATTCCTATGTCCACCACTGCACGTTACCTGGGTTTACACTTCGACAGCAAACAACATGGCACATCACACTAAACAAAAACGTTTGGAAGGGAACCGTCGTGTCGGAATCCTCCAACGTTTACTGGATAACAGGTCTAACCTTACACTAGATAACAAACTACTCGTTTACAAAAGCATAATAAAACCATCATGGTCATACGGTGTTGAAGTATGGGGTTCCACGAAACCATCAAATCTTAAACGTATTCAAGTCCTTCAGTCAAAGATTCTCCGCAAAATAGTTCAAGCTCCCTGGTTCGTATCTAACTTAACCATCCACAATGACCTCAAAATTCCGTTCGTCAAAGACATTGTTTCCTCTCGATACAATTCCTTTCACTCAAAATTAGATTCCCATCCTAATCCTCTTGTCCAAACCCTACATTCCAGAACCATTCCTTCTAATCCTCCACGGCGCCTTCGACGACAGTGGCCGCGTGACCTTCTGTTATAATCAATATTAATATAAATTCAAAAACGCAAAACATTTCGGGAAATTCAACTATTCAAAGTCAACTAATTTCTATTCTACTAATTTAGTTCAAGCCAAATTTTTATATTATAAGTAAAATTTCAACATTTACCTAACCACGCCAAGGAGTATCACCTTTGGGTGATTCCTCCTATCAAGACTGCCAAGTCACTTTAACCAGCATCAGCACTATGTCAAATACATTTATTGTAGACAATAACCAATAAAGTTAAAAAAAAATCTTACATTATTTAATATTGTATATTTGTAGGTTTATATAGTTTAATGTTTATAGTCTTGTTGTTTATATTTTAATAAATCTATATACACTGAAGACGACCAGGATCCCTGGTTGAAAGCTCGGTAGTTGTTTTTTAACTATATTTGGACTGTCTTTTTTTATAAACGTTTTACTCCTTCAATTTTTTACAGTCCATTAATACCTCTTTTGGTTTAATATTATTAATATAAGTAGAAAATGAATATACAGTTTTATTACAAAACGGTTTATCTATAATTCCATGTAAAGAGTCCTTTGACAAATAATTCATAAGGTTAATAAAAAATTACTTTGGAATTGTTAAAACAACAAATTATATATTAGGAGGAAAAGATGTATTGAATAACAGTAAATATAAGAGAAATAAATCATTTCAAAAAATGTAAGAATTTCGAAAATTTTGTCAAAATGGAATTGTCTATTATCTCTATCTCTGTAAGTAGAGCGCTGAGGTATCTCTAGACAATATAGAGATTTAGTCAGCCGGATATCTCTTCATATAGGTCTGCCCATACACACACACACTAACTCACACACAAAGCAAAGAAAAGAAGTGATTAAGTAGAAGGGAATTAAATTATTGATGGTATGTTGAGTAGAAATTTCAACATAAAATGCTCCCTGCCATGGTAGTATGACATTACGTTGTCATTGCTATGATTGGTGACGTCATTAAAACCTTTTTTAGGCTTATTGAGGTTTCAGCAACACAAACCCGTTGGTAGGTGATGTGGTATCTTGCCTTGTTGATCTGATGGGAGTTATCGTTGCAAGTCATTATCGGTAGCTGGGTGTTGATTGGCTAACATAATTAAATAATAAAAGAAAAGTCTCTCCACAAACAAACTTTATTGGCAAAGCGCTTTCACCTAACTAGAGCCATCATCAGTGCAAAACCGTTGAGATGTTAAAGAAGTAGAGAAGTGAGTCTATGTTTTCTTATTAGGTATTAGAGTCAGACACCAATACCTACATGTTTAAGGTGTCTGACTCTAATACCTAATAAGAAAACATAGACTCACTTCTCTACTTCTTTAACATTCAACGTTTTGCACTGATGATGGCCTCTAGTTAGGTTGAAAGCGCTTTGCCAATAAAGTTTGTTTTGTGGAGAGACTTCTTTTCTTTTATTATTTATGATGGACTCCATTCACGTCATTCTACTTGTATAACATAATTAAAGGCTGAAATTGGCCAATAAAATTATCCGATCTTCGTAGTGATGAGATATATGGTGATCTCATTGATAATCTTTATTACGTCTTCATGTCTCTATTGGTGTTTTTTCTATGCTTAGCACTCTCTATAGCTTCCCCAGCGGGTCTCTCTCAATATCGACATACATTCGGATATCCCTCGGCTTTCTTAAAATTAATTAGTTGCCCCGTATCTCGTGAATGCTCTGCGACCACGGACTGTCAATAGTCAGATGGTGTGTGTTTAATGAGTTCAATGGAACGGGTGGAATAAGTCTACTTATCTCTCCTATATAGGCTTTGCCACAGCTAGAAGGGTTCATATAAACACTATCAGTTTTTTCTTGGGAGTGAATCATTAACACATTCATGTAGTATTGAGGATACGCCCAATATAAAGCTTCGATATAAAATATATCTTCTTCTAATTAAACTAAATAAATTAAATTTATTAAAAGATTAATTAAAGTTTTATAATACATCCGTCAGATCTCTAAGTTATCATTAAAACTTCAATAAAGTTCTATAAAAACGCTCTTTTTCTTCTAAAGTTACATTAAAACTAAAGTAATGATCAAGAACACCTCACTTTTTCTTCTAAAGTTTCATTAAAAGTTAAGTAATGATCTATAACACCTCTCTTTTTCTTCTAAAGTGTCATTAAAAGTTAGTAATGATTAGTTTCATTAAAAGTTAAGTAATGATCTATTACACTCTCTTTTTTCTTCTCATTAAAAAGATTCTTCTAAAGTTTCATTAAAAGTTAAGTAATGATCTATAACCTCTCTTTTTCTTCTAAAGTTTCATTAAAAGTTAAGTAATGATCTATAACTCTTTTTTCTCTAAAAGTTTCATTTAGTAAAGTTTAATTAAGTGTGATCTATAACACCTCTCTTTTTCTTCTAAAGGTTCATTAAAAGTTAAGTAATGATCTATAAAATCTAAGCATTTAACACCTATCTCTATTTAGTCTTCTAAAGTTTAATTGAAACTTAAATAATATACTATAATACCTCTCTTTCGCTTCTTAAGTTTCATTAAAACTTATTTAATGATTTGTAACATCCAGGCCGGATTTATTTGTTAGCAAGTTAATATTCATTCCATTTTTGACGAATTCCGTGCATAAATATATATTTTACTTTTAAAGTTATTTTTAAGGTTTGTATTATTGTGTAACGTTCTCTGTATAACCTGCTTTTAGTAAGCACTACACCCAGTTTTGTATTTTATATCATTTCTTTGCGTTAGTCTAAGAGAAAATAAAAACAGCCAGGTTAGGATTTCTTTTAAATTTTTCTTTCACCTCCCACTGCTTAGAAAAAGCCAGGAGTCGTTTTTAACTTAGTTGTAACAAGAAACTGTAAAAAAAAAGAATTAAAAACCGACTTAATTCCTTCTTTCTTGCCGAGTTGTAGCAACAAATTAATGACTACATCAATCTTACGCCCAATGACTTTTCTCAGGAAGGTGGAGAGAGACGCAAGAAAATGGAAAAATATCCTTTTTTATGGGTGTTTCTCTATAAATTGAAGCTATTATAGAAGAAAACGCTTTGTTTTTAATTAATATTAACAGGCGGAGTGAAGCGAGTAAATAAATGATACGTAATTAGGCTTTAACTGCTAGGCTTAGGTTGAAACAGAGCCAGGGTTAGGCTATGGTTACTTAGACACGTGTTTCCCGAGAAATAAGCAGAGTTTTCCTCCTTTTCCCCCATAACGACCCTAATTTCAAAGCGGAATTAGCATAAACACTGCGGAAATTATGGCTGGAACATCGAAACAGACTTATGCAGGACAGTACCTTACAACTGGTACTTTAGGTAAAATTCGGTTTCGACTTTGCTTGTAAATTTATTAAGTTATGTTATATAGTTTACCTCAAGGATCTTTGAAGACAATACTTCGTAGAGTAAAGACAATACTATGTAGGGTAAAGACAATACTTTGTAGGGTAGTGACAATACTTTGTAGGATAAAGACAATACTTTGTAGGATAAAGACAATACTTTAGTAAAGAATACATGATGGGTAGGAATAAGTATATAGGGTAAAGTAATACTTTGTAGTAAGACAATACTTTGTAGGGTAAAGAATACTATGTAGAGTAAAGACAATACTATGTAAGGTAAAGACAATACTTTGTAATAAAGACAATACTTTGTAGGGCGAAGAAACCACTTTGTAGGGTAAAGACAATACTTTGTAGGATAAAGACAAATCACTGTAGGGTAAAGACAATACTCGGTATACATGTTTAAGATTGCTGATACTATACAGAAGATTGCAGATACAGAGAGTAAACATGGCTAAACAAGCCTAGCCGCAAGACATCATTTAATAATAATTGTCAAGTCATATTGGCTCCACCAATTTCTTATGCTATTGAGATGGCTCGTGTTGGGGGGGGGGGGGGGGGTGAATGTGTCTAACATTCGTTTAGGGCACGTCCAAAATTTTCGTTTTTAGATGTCTCTAATAACGAAAAAATACGTTTCGTAAAACTATACATACATACATACATATAATACATACATATATATATATATATATATATATAATATATAATATATATATATATATATATATATTATATATATATATAAAAATTGTTCATGATAATTGGTAATAAAACTGTTAGGAATAAAATATAGAAGTATTTTTATGTTAAAGTCCCTATTTTTAGTACTATATAGTAATATTCAGTTATATCCTAGCTATGCCTCTCTTTCCCTCTCATATGTAAGCGTGTTAGTGTGTGTGTAAATGCAGTACCAGAAGGACTATAGCGGGGGATTTTTAGCTTTTTTGTATATTTGTAATTCAAATATGACGTTACCATAGCAACTCTTGCATAGATCTAGGTTTATCTAGAGTTAACACTATCACAGAAGGATAAAGTTTTTAGGACTTCAACCAACTTAGGCCTTCCTGTTAAAATTAGGGTCGGAATAAAATTAGGCTAATAGGCCTTTCACACATATTTCATTTCCTGATTAGAATATAACATGGATTGTGCCTGAAATTTCATTAGCGTTGTGTTCTTATAAAGATATGTTGATTCCATAACATATTTTTCCACACCTACAGTTGTAGGTGTGTAGGAAAAGCACTGTGTTCACCGTTCACCTAAAAAATTCGAACCCAAGGTTTCATCATAATTATCAATTCCAGACATTTTCATAAAGTTTTAAGTAGTTTTTATTATGGTGTACAAAAGACCCTTTTTTAAACGGGTGGATTGAATGTGTGTGTGTGTGTGTGTTTGTATGTATGTAGGTTTAGTTAGACTTTTTCTTTGTAGTAGGACAAGTTGAATTTTAATAGATTTTTAGGATCTGAATGAACTTAAAATCTATCTTATAAAATACCCTTTTGTTTATGAAACTTTTATGACGTCACGAACCCAAAGTAATGACTCGACATAAAAACTCTTATTAATATGCATTGAATACAATTGAATATAATTTTAGAGATAAAGAAACAATTGCACTTACTTAAATATACAATAAAACTACCGCAATAAATTTTGGTTTTTTTCATTTCTAGTTTCTACCACCTCCTCCTTCTTTTATGCAAAAATTGTTAAAGGGTCCCAAAATTAATTTGGAACCCTTTGCCTAATTTGCGGCTGGGCATTGTGTGTTCTTGTAACGTCACCATTTCCTTTTACCATCTAATCCTCTTGGTGAATTTCACTTAACGTTTGAGGAATTAAAAAGCAAGGGAAGGTTGAGAGATCTCACTAAAAAGGTGAGATTGAACGTGAAAAGATGCGTGTAATGGTATTTGACATTACATTGGTTTAATAAGATTATACTAGCTCTACAACTCTATTTTACTTTAGCTTTATCTTGTAGTATTATACTAATGAAATATCATTACTTTATCAACAAATGCAAAAATGTATTCTTTAGTGACCCATTTAAAATAATATGTAAATTTATGTATAATCTAATATAATATTTAATTCGTAGGTAATTCTGTAAAACACACATTTCGTCCAAATGAAATGAATGACCACATCGTGTTACATATAAGATTGAATTATATCGGGGCTGAGGTAAATTTATCCCTTTCGGTCCAATATTTTAACTAAATTACTCCTTCTCTGGTGTGTTTCCCCCTCCGTGTCCCCTACCTTATTCCCAGGGGTGGGTCAGGAGTTTTAAAGTTATAATTTATATTTGTTGGGTCCAAGGTTGAGTGCAATGTACACCAATTGGTCCCTAAAGAGAGAGGGCTATATGCCATCATTTTCTTATTACTCAGCACTTTCAGTCTTACTAGTTTAACTATTTGAACGTCTGTCAGAAAAATCAGGTTCGAATCTCAGTTTCTAAACTGATGTTTTATAGTGCAGGAATCACATTTTGAAAATAAGGTACATAAAAAAAGAAGGTAACAGTCCATTATAATTAAAATTCAACTACCGAGCTTTCAACCAGGGATCTGGTCGTTATCAGGGTAAATAGATTTATTAAAACATTAACAAAACATTAAACTTCAAACGAACGATAAAATAAAGTTAAAATATATAAAGCAACCGTCTCTCCACAAATGTAAAAAATATATTTACAAAGCCGGCTTTCGACTGTTAACAGCCATCATCAGTGCCGTAGAGAAGCGAGAAAGGAAGAAAATATATACTATATCATTTGAGACAGAGGTTGAAATCTGACTCTAGAATACATAAAAAAAGAAAGTTTACATAATTCACGAGTAAATAAAAAATAGCAAGTGATTTAAGTTAACAAAAGAAATTAAGGTACTATAAAGGTGTGAGAAGTTAAATAATAGCTTAACATATTAACAGCAACAAACTAAAATTTTAAAATATATAAAAAAATATCACTTACTGCCAAGTAATATTTCTTTTTTCATGGAGCCGTGTATTTAACTTTTAAACATCGGAGTTCTTATTTTAGTTTACACTACATTTAAATTACACATAATATATATATATATATATATATATATATATATATATATATATTATATATATATATATATATATATATATATATATATATATATGTGTGTGTGTGTGTGTGTGTGTGTGTGTGTGTGTGTGTATGTATGATGTATGTAGTATGGAATTCGTATGTTTTTCAACGTAATAAAACTGTTAATGACACCATACACATCTAATTAACGATAGGGTTTAGAACAATAATAAGTTCTATACAGTTATTGCAGATATAAAGCGTAGGATCTGTTTGATAAATATAAAGTGATTTGGAAGAATCTTGAAGTTAGTTTTAAAGTAGGCGGAGATATTTTTATATGTGTGTATTTTTGACCTAAACTGCTGGCATGCAATTTAATGTCATTTCTAAATTTAATACAAAGAACAGTTATTTATACTAAAAATTCGGGACAGTTATGAACATCAATGAATAACAAAAATCATTAGAATGACAGTGCAATGGTTTTTATTAGGATTAGGTGAGGTCATAAACGAGGTCGAAAACTATTTTCAATTTCCATTGTTAGTGGAAAGCTATTGGAAAAGCATCGTTGCTTAATCCAATCATATCGCTGGATCTGATCTCTCTGTTATATTGCATTGAATAGAAATATTCCCCATTCATTCATAGGGACCTTTAAACCCTCATACTTGGTTTAGAGGTTTTACCCTTTTTGTGAAAAAATGACTCTGCTGTTTTACCCGATTATCAGCTATTTTACCTGAAAATATACATAATATTTAGAAAGATTACGTCATATCGAGAGAAATAGTCATGGATGATAAATCTCCCTGTCTCTCCTACAAAAATATGTATTTTCCACCTAAGAGACACACTTTAAAACCTTCCCCTCTTCTAGAAAATTTAAATTCTATTCTTTTTTAACCTACCTTCTCCCTTGAAACAACTGCCTCTTAGTAGGGGATTAAAAATCATCCTCTTGCCATATGCTTGTAAAGTATATATTTATGACCACAGATAAACCCTCTCCCTCCCCCTATACAATTTATTAAATCCTTCCCATCCTTTAAATATAACTATTTATTTGTAGAAACTTTAATCTCTCCAAAACAAATCTACCGTCTAACCTTTTAACCCGTCTACATATTTTCAAAATTTACTTCGCCATCTCCCAGACTACTCATTCCGTAAAAAAATATCCTTACCTTTAAAGAATTAATCTTCAACTCCTTACAACCCAACCTATACTTTACCATGAAATCTTACCTTCAACCTCTTTTTCCCGAAGCCTACTCATTCCATAAAAACTATCCTTATCTATAAACTTTACCCCTTTCCTCTTCCCTTGAAAGCCTACCTATTATATAAAAACCCATTCTGTCCTATTCATTGAACAATCAATCCTCAACTCCTTATAACTTACCTATTTCCGTAAAAACCTTACTCCCTTCCTCTTTCCCTTAAAGAGCCTACCTATTATGTAAAAACCCATTCTGTTCTTTTTCATTGAACAATCAATCCTCACTCTTTATAACTTACCTATTCCGTAAAAACTTTACTCCTTCCTCTTCCCTTAAAGAGCGTACCTATTATGTAAAAACCCATTCTGTTCTTTTCATTGAACAATCAATCCTCAACTCTTTATAACTTACCTAGTTCCGTAAAAACTTTACTCCCTTCTTCTTCCCCTTAAAGAGCCTACCTATTATGTAAAAACCCAATTCTGTTCTTTCATTGAACAATCAATCCTTAACTCCTTATTACCTACCTGTTTCCGTAAAAACCTTATCCCTCTCTCTTCCCCTTAAAGCCTACCAATTCCGTCTTTTTCATTAAACAATCAATTTAACCTCACACAATGTAACCTTTCCCGTGAAATCCTTACTAACTCTTTACATTTTTCCTTATATTATACCTATTTTAAGGAAAGCAACTCCTAAAAAATGCATAACCTATGCATTCCCGTAAAAACAAACTCTTTCTTGTTTCCCCCTGGACCATTCCCACTTCCGTATAAAACGTCCCATATCCCTGAAAAAAACGACCCCGTCCCCTTCATAACTTTCCTACTCCCATGATAAAACTTTCCTCTCATAAGGGAAGTAAATCTGATTCCCAATCTGAATATCAACTCTAGCAGATACCAGAGGACATTTCGAATCCAGTTTCCCGTTCGAAAGCTATATTTTCATTGTTCCCCTTCAATCAGTTTTTTAATCAAATCTAAAAATGTCAGTTATTTGGAGAGAGACAAAACGGTGAGATGCTTGCAGTTCATTGTGTCCATGCCATCACAAAAAAAACTTTCTTCACAAAACAACTTTTAAACTGCTTTTTTATACTTTTTCCTCCAATTATAGATTTTCTATTTCTATTTTATCGTCGTAAATATTTTATTGTTGCATTCTTCTTCTTTTAATTATTAATTAATGCAAAATTGTTTTAAATTATTATTAATTAACTAAATTTATAGCTAATTTAATTAAAGCCTGAGAGCTAATTAATTTAAGGTCTTTGAAGGCGAACTAAGACAAAAAATTTGTTTATTTATTTATTTTTTAAAGGAGTCGCGTCTGTTTTATTTAGTTGTTCGTATATTAATTCGTGGAATTCTTAGATGAATATTCCAGCGAAGAGTTTTCTTTAGGTTAACCTCCGTGTTTTAGTTTTCCTACTTTAATATTAATTTGAACCAAGTTTCAAATTAATGTATATATAGTAATAGTTGTGAAAACTACTTCTTTCTTTCTCTTTAACTCATAATAAAGTTATGACTCTTAAAAAAGAAATTAAAAGACTTTAATGTTGAATAACATCGAGCTGGACTTCACTAAGAAATTTTAGCAATTGCTTAGTAACTGCTGCGAGAATTACTTGACTTCGGTTGGAGCTGCAAGTTATTACAACCTTGACTTTTTAAGACGTAGGTGAACATACTGCCGTAAATCGTTATTGTAGGTGGTAATACTGCTAACAGTCGGGTTTACAAATTAAAATACTAACAATAGCCGGTATTGTTAATGAAAAGCTTATATTATCTTTTATGAAACATCTTTAGTTAAAATATGACACAAGGTTAAAATCAGTTGACAGTGTGAGAAATAATGTGAGGAAGCCAATGAGGTTCGCCTTGGATTGTAAACCTCACCCACAGTTTTATAATCTGACCAACCTAATTGATTTCTCTACACTATTTTGCTACGCTGTCAACTGATTACATCAACATCAGTATAATTAATATCAAAGACAGTACTATCTAAGCTATCCTAGAGGTTTCTGTAAGTCTGGTTTGAAATACAAATACATTTTTCGCGAATTTCCTTTGAAGGAAAAATCTCTCATGTGGTGACCCTCCGTGCGTCCGATGTTCAGGAATGTGACACAAATCCGTTAGGAATGTGAGGTGATTGACATTGCGCTTGTTCAATCTCCTTTTAATACGATAATATTTTGTACATTATCAAAATTATCGTAATCTATGAAATTCATAGATTGATTGGATAATATGAAATCAATATTTTCCAAATCTATGAAATTGGAAATTTCATAGAGACTTCAACTAGTAGTAAAACCTTAAGAACTACCCTTCATCCTAATCGGTCCTTATACCCTCTCATTCTATCGTGTGTTATAAAACCTTAAGAACTACCCTATCGTGTTGTTTATAAAAACCCCCTCCATAAGTGTGTTTATAAACTTAAAACTACCCTCTCATTCTATCGTGTGTTTATAAAACCTTAAAAACCTTTCATTCTAATCGTGTTGTTTATAAAACCTTTATAACTCATTCTATCGTGTGTTTATACCACCTCTAAGAACTACCTCTCATTCTATCGTATTGTTAAAACCTTAAGAACTACCCTCTCATTCTATCGTGTTGTTTATAAAACCTTAAGAACACCCCTTTCTATCGGCTGTTTATAAAACCTTTATAAACCTCTCATCATCGTGTTGTTTATAAAACTAGAACTATCTCCATTCATCGTGTTGTTTATAAACCTTAAAACTAACCTCTCATTCTTTGATCGTGTTGTTTACCTTATAAAACCCTCTCATTCTATCGTGTTGTTTATAAAACCTTTATAAAACCCTCTCATTCTATCGTGTTGTTTATAAAACCTTAAGAACTATCCTCTCATTCTATCGGTGTTGTTTATAAAAAGGAACTACCTCCATCCATTCTCGTGTTGTTTATAAAACCTTTATAAAACCCTCTCATTCTATCGGTTGTTTTATAAAATCCTTATAACCCTCTATCTATCGTGTTGTTTGTAAACCTTAAAGACTATCTCTCATGTCTAATCGTGTGTTTATAAAACCTTACTACATTCTTCCTATTATGGTTTTATAAAACCCTTAAAACTACCTCTCATCCTATTATCGTGTTGTTATAAACCTTTATAAAACCCTCTCATTCATATCGTGTTGTTTATAAAACCTCTAATTCTAATCGAGTTGTTTATAAAACCTTTAAGAAAACTACCCTCTCATTCTATCGTGTTGTTTATAAAACCTTAAAAACCCTCTTCATTCTATCGTGTTGTTTATAAAACCTTAAGAACTACCCTCTCATTCTATCGTGTTGTTTATAAAACCTTTATAAAACCTCTATTCATGTGTTGTTTATGAAAACCTAATAAAACCCTCTCATTCATATCGGTTGTTTATAAAACTTAAGAAACTACCTCATCCTATTATCGTGTTGTTTATAAAACCTTAAAGAACTACCCTCTCATTCTATTATCGTGTTGTTTATAAAACCTTTATAAAACCCTCTCATTCTATCGTGTTGTTTATAAACCTAAAAACCTCTTCATTCTATCGTGGTTGTTTATAAAACCTTAAGAACATCATCCTCATTCTTCGTGTTGTTTATAAACCTTAAGAACCTACCACCTCTCATTCTATTATCGTGTGTTTATAAAACCTTAAGAAACACCTCTCATTCTATCGTGTGTTTATAAAACCTTATAAAACCCTCTCATTTCTGATCGTGTTGTTTATAAAACCTTAAGAACCTATCCTCTCATTCTAATCGTGTGTTTATAAACCTTAAGAACTACCCTCTCATTCTATATCGTGTTGTTATAAAACCTTAAAACTACCCTCTCATTCTATATTCGTGTTGTTTGTATAAACCTTAAGAACTTACCCTCTCATTCATCGTGTTGTTTATAAAACCCTCTAATTCTATCGTGTTGTTTATAAAACCTTAAGAACTACCCTCTCATTCTATCGTGTTGTTTATAAAACCTTAAAAATTACCTCATTCTAGTACACTCCACCTATTATCGTGTTGTTTATAAAACCTTTAAGAACACCCTCTCTCCTATTATCGTGTTGTGTTATAAACCTTAAGAACTACCCTCTCATCTATCGGTTGTTTATAAAACCCTCTAATTCTATCGTGTTGTTTATAAAACCTTAAGAACTACCCTCTCATTCTATCGTTTGTTTATAAAACCTTAAGAACACCCTCTCATTCATCATGTTGTTTATAAAACCTTAAGAACTACACTCTCATCCTATTATCGTGTTGTTTATAAAACCTTAAGAACTACCCTCTCATCCTATTATTGTGTTGTTTATAAACTTACTACCCTCTCATTCTATCTGTTGTTATAAAACCCTTCTATCGTGTTTGTTTTATAAAACCTTAAAGAACTACCTCTCATTCATATCTTAAGAACTGGTGTTGTTTATAAAACCTTAAGACTACGCCTACTCAAATTCTATCGTTGTGTTTATAAAACCTTAAGAAACCTTCTCATTCTATCGTATTGTTTATAAAACCTTAAGAACTAATCTATCGTGTTGTTTATAAAGTAATAGTTTTGAGAACTACTTCTTTCTTTCACTTTAACTTATAATAAAGTTATGACTCTTAAAAAAGCAATGAAAAGACTTTAATGTTGAAGTTACATCGAGCTGGACCTGTTGCGCGCCATAACCTGCAATAATCACATTGCCTCGCATCATTTTTATTCAAATCTTTTTTTCAAGGAAACAATTTTAATTTCTATGGAAACACTATTCTTAAAATAAAAAACAACTTATGATGACTATACTTTTCTAACTTTTATAATTTTAACCCTAGGTAAGTTGGAAAAGTAATCTATTTCCACTAATATTCGAAACCGGGTTTACCTAAATTATCCGTTTCAGTTGTTTTTATGACGTTGCAAGGTTTTATTCCGCTGGAGCATATATAGCAAAAATGTTCGCCACCGTTTTTAGGAAAAGATGAGCATGGGACAACTTGTCCCCAATAGAGTTTAAAAGTAATTGGAGAAGCTTAAAGTTTCTGTTTTTCATTTTAAGATCTAACACGCTTAATGTCTACAGACTTTAATTCTAGTATTTTTTTTTTATTTTCTTTAGGTCCATAACTTTATAAACTTAAAGATAAAAATAAAATATTAAATATGTACAATTAACGACTGCAGAATAATATAGAACTAAAACTTTACTCGTCTTGTTTATAACCTGACAATAGGAAGGAAGTAGTAGTGCCACGAGTACCAGAGGGAGTAGCGGTGGGGGTTGATAGGAAGGATGTAGTATTGCTACGAGTACCAGAGGGAGTAGCCGTGGTGGTTGGCGACATAATTCTGCAGGAGTACGTGTTTAGTGGATATACTATCATTATTTATTATTGCTATGTTTCTTTACTTCAACCGTATTGAGAAGTGGATACCTGTTGAAAACCAGGTTGGTGTGTTTCTTCGTCATTAAACCGACTTGCTGAGTCAAAAAATCAGTGAAATTTAGAATTATTAATTTTTGCCGGGAAAAAGTATTTTCTAATGTTTTTGGGACACTGAATGGAATGAACCCGGTCCGAAGTCAATAAAGCTTACATAAACCTGGTATAAGTTACTATTGATAAGCCTATATTTTGTCTAAACCCAAGTCCATTTAGGGGTTGGGATCTCTTACGGGTGCCTGACATCATACAGACTCGAAACTATCGGCTTAACGTCCTTTTTAAAGGATGTGACATGAAAGGATTTCAATCTCTTCCATAAAAATCATAGAGCCCCCGACCGGGATCGAACCCGCTCTGTCTGGGTGGCAAGCACACGTGCTAACCATATAACCGTGACCCACAATGAACTTTGCCGCTTGGACTCATAAGGTAGGACACTATCTTTTATCCATGGGAGTTGGCAAAAAGGGCCAAACAACGCGGTCTACTTGCAAGGTAATCTATAAACTCTCTCTAATCACTATCATTATTTGCTCTAGTTGACGGTTCAGCAAGTTGGAATAGCATTCATTATCCAAACTATTTTGTCTATTTCAATATCCTTCTTTACATAGAAATATAAGTCTGTTAGCGTGTGTTGGTTTTTGCGAAAATACGAATTGACGCATACTAAAGTCCGAGTAAGGGTTTGCTATCAAAACATTAGATTATTTTTTAAAGGGCTAGTAATAAAATCCTTCCTGGCACCAAAGGGAATAAGTTTCTAGCTCGACTCATAACTCCCTCTCACCATCCATAACTCCCTTCTCCACGTTGAGCAGTTGTTTAATGTTTAAGAATCTTTTTAAAGTTAAGGAAAAAGATGAGAGTTTATTTCTTTTTAAAAACTTTTTTTTTACTGAACAATATAAAGAAAAAAACTTTGTGACCGTAAACTACATACAACAAAAGGACGCCAACCTTGCTTCATGTAACGATACAGAATGACGTCAGAAAGTAACAGAAATTTTAATGTAGGCCAAGGTGACGTCATCAAGTTTTCTCGAGTTGATTTTTTAATAGTTATTTATGCAACAAGGGATGAAAGTAAGTTTAACAGCTCAAGTTAAAGTTCATCCTAAGGCAGCGCCGAAGAGGGAACTTCATTGCTCACGAGGCTGGTAGGCCGAGGAGAAAACTAGTTAGCTTCCCGAGGCTATTTTTCCATAACACCGAAAAAAATCCAAAAAATTTCCTAAAATTCCTAAAAATTTTACTAGAAAATTCTGTCAAGTAGGCAACACCTTTACTTTTCCTCCCTAGGGAGAAAAAGTACATTACAATGTGAATAACAAGACTGTATGTAGAACTTACAATACAAGAAGTAAATAAAATATATTTAGTAGGAATTAATCCCAACGTTAGAGTGGAATTTTCCTCATTTATACCTTATTTATATAGGAAAAGTAATGTGTTTGGGAAAAAATACGAAACCAGGATGTCACCGGAATTATCCGTTTCAGGTGTTTTAGGTCTCCTAAGGGGTTTCATAAATTTGTCTATCTATATGTGAGTGTGTGCATCTGTCATCATCGTAGCTTCCAGAGAGTTGAAACTTTGTACAAAAATCAGTCTATAGGTGTAGCTGTCTATCCAGAAATATTTTTTTATGACGACATAACTCGCTATAATGACTCAGCATAACAGGATTAGCTCAATTTTTATCTGATGACTTGTGTACGTTTATTTAAAAATTGTGACAAATTTGAAAATATAGCGATGGAGTTGAAAATTGTTGAACGTCTTTAACTTTACGTAATAATAAGTACACTAAGATTCTTTAACACAAGTATATCCATAATTTGTGTTGGATTATAAAAGTTAAGCAGTATCGAGCGCGGCCAGTTACTGGGTGGGTAACCGCTGGGAATTAAATGCATATATTTACTATTTGAGGACGAGCTGAGGCAGTCCGAAGACGTGTTACAGTGTAAATTTAATTATTTGCATATTATGAGAACAAGCGATGCGAGCCCGAAGTAGGAAGAATGAGCACAGCGAATTGATGTATTAGGAATATATATATATATATATATAATATATATATAATATATATATATATATATATATATAATATATATATAGTATAAATATATATTAGAAGTGATAATGGTACTAGAATAGATTCGAGATTAAATGAATATTTGTAATAGAATGAATATGATTAGAATGAATAATTTATAGAAATAATAATATGTAAGAATGAATTCTTATATTTAAATTAACTAGATGTTAAAAGGTATACTTTTAATGACTTGCACACGTTTAAGTAATTGTAATGGATTAGATGTTAAAATGGATAGTTGTACCAGGATATTGTCTGGAGTGGTTATGCCTGCCATAGATTTAATGGCGTTCTTAACCTTAATTATTCTATGTAAAGCATAGCTAGATAAGCATTGGGTTGTCATATTCTTAAATTTTAACAATTTTTATAAAGAGGCCCCAGATCCGATGAATTAAACGGACAATAGTCGTTCGCATTATTGCACTTAGTTTATGACGGTTACTCCCTAGTTTTATGACGAATGAATTGATTCAGTTTTATGAATGTAATTCGCCCTCTATACATCGGGTATAGCAAATGAAGTGGTGTCTTTAAGTCATTATTTCCCTCGATTCCTAATCAAGAACCAACTGAAGAATTTAAACGAAAGAAACCTAATTTGTTTAGAACTCGTAAATTTAAAATGCAATATAGTATTTTCCAGTGGAGCAGTCAGTACCATAGAAACGTAATAGTAACTGCAATAAAATAAAAAACCATAGAGACGTAATATTAACTGCAATAAAATAAAAAATAAAAGGTCGTACAATATATTAAAGTTGTTTTTTATTCAATGTTGGGTAAAATGAACTCGCCGAGTAGTTAGTTAGTAGGTTTGAAATATGTCGCTAACGAGAAACAATACATGAGCTTAAGGTCGGGTTAGTTTAAGTCAGTGACTAAGCTCTCCAGGGAGAAACACTCCACTTAGTGTTTCAAGAGTTTCTGTCTCATTAATGATTTTCAAAGTGTTGTACTTCTTATTTTATTCTAAACAATTTAACAAAAATCACGAAACGAAATGTTTAAACTATGTCAGATAAGTTTTTTTTATTTATTTAAAAATATAGGTTGATGTGTGTATATATATATATATATATTATATAATATATAATATATATATATATATATAATATACTATATATATATATATTATAGTATATATATATATAATATATATATAATAATAATATAATATATAATTATATATATATTATATATATATAATAATATATTTTATATATAAGTAATATTAAATATATATATATATATATATATATAATATATATATATATAATATTATATATAACACATATATATATATATATATATATTATAACATTTTCGATTATTCTACAAATCAACAGATAAATTATATAAAAAGTGGAGGTTCACAAGCAAGGCAAATTTTCGTTGCATTGCCCGTTATCTCGCTTATCATTGCATAAACTGCATTCATTGCTTGGGTTGCATAAACTGGTTTTACTATATTGTTAATCTATATAAACAGAAACAACGCTGTCTTTATTATTTTTTATACCTTTTTACAACCTTTAGTTGTTCGTTTTTTGACATTTTGGTCAACTTAAAGTACACACAAGGAAATATCGAAAGAAAAAGAAGTATCGTCTTTGGACCAGTTTTATTAGATTTAGCACCCCTAAAGTAAAGTATTTTAAGTAAAATAAAGTACTTCTGTACTAAAAAGTACAGAATTTTTTCCCAGCGAAAAATTTGGACCTTGAATTTTACTAATTTTAAGCATTCTGTTGACTTAACAAACCGGATTAATGACGTCATAAATATCTGATTTTCAATAGAGTTTTGCTCCTCCTCAAGGTTGATTTTTGTACTTAGTTTCTCAAAACGTATTTTATGTTATCCGGGGACTCTGAAACGGATTTTAGACAAAATCCAGGCCTACCATCACACGAGCCATCCCATTGGCATTTTTTTTAAAAATTCCCTAAAAAAATCCTAAAAACATGAAACTCCAAAAACGAAAGTTTGAGTTTTTTTTTTGTAAATTTATAGTAAATTTAAAAAAAATCGGGTTCGGGGTAACTCGAAACTTTTCCTCATCACATGCACACACACACACACACACTCACCTTTATATATACTCTTGACCAGTGAGTGCTCCTTCATGATGATAATCTCTTAGCTCATTTATTATAATAATAATAATGCCCGTTTTAGGGCCTTCCGGCCTTTCAGGATATTCGCCCTGCGGGAACCACCTCGGGGGGGGGGGAGGGGGGGTTCACATCTACTATGCTCAAAGTAAAGCTGAAGTTGGCGAAATCTTTTTACATCAAATTCTATTCATAAAAACTGTGATCATAGCCCAAGCTGTGAACCCCAGACCTCCGGTGGTTCATATACTATACGACCGTGGTTACGGAGACAGCATTAGCTCATTTATCCTTTTGGAATTCGCTAAATATATAACGAAACGTGTTTCGAGGAAATTTAATTAAAAGAGTCACGTTTATTCGAATCCGACTCCTGGTTTGTAATTAATATGCATATATTGGCCAGGTAGTTGGTATTTAAGAAGGAAGTTTCTGATTAATTTTTAATTAAGCACTTTTAAACCCTACCCCTTCCTTTTTTTAACCTGTCCCGCCTTTAAATTGAAATTATTTATCAAAATCTAATTATACCTTTGCTTTAAGTTCATCTTTATCTTTTCAATAAATTATTTGTACTCTTCATCTTTAAAGATTTTTCTTTAAATAACTTTTAAAACACTTTGAAAATATTAACCTTATAAATAATCCTGTGTTAGATCCCGGTTGATGTATTATTAATAGATTCAAAGGAGAGAAAAAAGTTATAAATTCTTCCTGGAAAAACCATCTCACGCAGGTATTACAACCGATAAAATATGAATGAGTGGAAACTCTATCGAAAAAACGAGTTAACTTGTGAAAAAATCTAGGAAATATAACATGCTATAAGTAACTGTAAAAATAAAGTTTATAGGACCTCTGGGGAAGGAAGAGAACATTCAATATCTGGGGTCCGAACTCTTTAGCAAAATATCACTACGGGAGCGAGCAACCCTAGGAGGCACCTAAACCTTCTGGAAACCCTAAAATGGAGAAAGTATAGCTTGTAGAGACTTTACACTCTCAATCTCGATATCAGATAACCCCCTTGTAAACTTTAGCGTAAATCTTTAACTCATCCCTATAACGTTTCAAAGAATTATATTCCTTCTTCGCTCAAAATAAGTAACGACCGATTTTTTCTCACTTGATAAAAGTAACTAATCAAGTTTGAACTGGATACATGTTGCTTAAGCGAATCAAGTTTATTCAGATCCAGCTATTATCTAGAAGTATTGGTCAGTTAGTATGTATGATTAATTACCCTTTCGAGGTTATTACCTCGAAAAATAAAAAATAAATAAAATAAAATAAAATAATAAAAAATTAAAAAAAAAATAAATAAATAAATAAAATATCTTACTAAACACCTCTTTTGTAGAAAGAACCCCCCCCCCCCCTAAGTCTTGGGCCTAAAAAAGTTGTGAATGAACTTTGTTTTCCCGCCAAGTCATGTCGGTTTTGGTTGAAAACGGTTATTCGCGTTTCAAAGTGAAGTTGTTAAGTTGGCAGTACGAAAGGACCTAATTTAAATTGAGAGGCAATCAGCTGCTTCTCCTTGGCGGCGAACAAGCAGTGTGAACCATGTTCATATATCTCTTTCTGCTCGTTTATGAGGTAGTATACAATTCAGAGGTGATCGTAGAAATAAATCTTAATAGATTTTAATAGTTGTAATAATTGAATTGCAGCAGTTTTACCTCCTTAGATCCAAGACCAAACAAATAGCTGGCACGTCGCCAAGGAGAAGAAGCTGATGATTGCCTCTTAATTTAAATGAAGTCCTTTCGTACCGCCTCTTTGAAACACGAATGACCGTCTCTAACCAGAACCGACACGACTTGGCGGTTCAGAGAAGTTGATTTCACAAATGTTTTGGACTAAAGACTTGGTGGGGAGTTTTTACCACAAAAGTGGTTTATTGGTAAGATTTCATTAATTTTTTACAGCTCATAATGGTAGGACGACTTTCCAATAAAAACGTAAAATAGTAAACAAGTTAAATGTTGTTTATAAAGCTGTAAAGAGTGTCAACATATTGTATATACCATTAGCAAGCTCTGTTTTTTTGTGTTGCGTACATAATAGGAATTATGAATTTGGGATTTATTGATAAAGAGATGTTAAAGAGCATCAGAAAAATCTAAAAAGTCCACAAATAACAAAATCCTTCCGGTTTGAGCTGCAGGTGTGTCAATGTATATAAAAGAAGTGTTCGCGAGCTTAATTTTTTGCTCCGTGTTCAGCATACGAATGTCGAATTTGAGATTTTATCAGGTAGAAATGCACACAGACATTGGACGAATCCAAAAGTCTTCACACTTTAAAATGTGCTCAGGAGTTTAGTCTTATACTGTTGGTGTGTCAACGTATAAAACTTCCGTTTGTTAGCTTAGTATTTTGCTCCATGTTCAGAATAGGAATGTCGAATTTTGTTTTATTATATCCTTAGAGAGAGCGTGAATGGAGTCCTTTATAAATAATGAAAGAAAAGAAGCATTGTCACAAAATAAAACTTTATTGGCAAAGCGCTTTCAACCTAACTAGAGGCCATCATCAGTGCAAAACCTAACGAACTAACCATCAAAATAAGTAAACAGTTTTGTTGGATTGTTTGTTAGGTTTTGCATTGAAGATGACCTCTAGTTAGGTTGAAAGCGCTTGTCAATAAAGTTTATTTTGTGGAGAGACTTTTTTTATTATTTGGTTTTATCAGGTAGGAATGCACATGGCCACAAGAAAATGTAAAATTACCGCCATTTTATAATGTCATGGAAGAGTTTTATCAAAATTTAATAAGTTTTTCTTTCATGTGACTTAATACCGCATTATAGTACCAGTTTGGATTTTTTTTTTATATCAGAAAAGAGTACTAACATATACTTAATAATACCTACACTCCTCCATACATACAGCGCTAAGGTTTTACGATCTTTGTTGAAACTTGAGTATGCTGAAACGTAAACGTTTTCTGAAAAACTGGTGTGAGGTCACATTTGTTGGATGGTTTTACAATCCTTCCTCTTGTTAGGCAGAAAAGCAAAATTATTTAGGACCATCCATTAGTGTTTATGACAGTGTTGTGAGAACTGCCTTGGCAGTGAGTTGTATTTTAACTATTTATAACCTTTCCGGACAAAGATGAGTAAAAGTTTTGTTCATGACATTGGTAGTGTCATTTCTTGTATGTTTTTCGAACATTTCACTAGTGCTAACTTAGTTTGGCTGTTGATTGATTTCAGGTGGTGCGATCGTGCGGATCAGACAGTGAGACGGGGAGGCGTGATCATGTTAGAGGTGATAGTCTGGTTGAGATGATGGGGGCATGGGTCCAGGGGCGCTGCTGGGCTTGGCGGGAGTGCTAGCCCTAGCGGCGGCCCCATCCACCACAGCCAAAATATCAACCGTGTAGTCGTACTAAATACGGTCCTGTGCGTGGCTTACTTTTCCAACACCCACCGGTCGAAGCGTTTCTCGGTGTGCCGTACGCTACCCCACCCCTAGGCTCGTTAAGGTACATGCCACCTGTCACACCGTCAGCTTGGAGAACCACTTTGGTTGCCAATAAGTTCTCACCAGTATGTCCACAGCGTGGTCCGTCGGTAGCTAACAAGACTGATGCCTTGATGGAGTTCCCCAGGGGTCGTCTGTCATACCTAGAACGTCTGTTACCACTACTGTCCAACCAGAGTGAAGACTGCCTCTACCTTAACATCTATGTCCCTAGACCAGGTAACGGATATAACTATTATATTTATTTAATTAAGTTGCATGAGGCGAGGATAAGAGGTGTGTATCCTAATAGCCCTGGTATGAACGCAGAATTTAGTTGGCTATCTACTAAGTATTAGTTAGCACTTAGTATGTGAACTACTTGGTATCGGCACTTAGTGAACACTTGTATCGGTAGCACTATATGTGAACTACTTGGTATCGGTTAGCACTTAGTATGTAACTACTTGGTATCGTTAGCACTAGTATGTGAACTACTTGGTATCGGTTTCACTTAGTATGAACTACTGGTATCGGTTAGCACTTAGTAGAACTACTTGTACGGTAGCACTTAGTATGTGAATTACTTGGTATCGGTAAGCACTATGTGAACTACTTTGGTATGCTAGCACTTAGTATGAACTACTTGTTCGGTAGCACTTAGTATTGAACTACTTATATCGCTAGCATTAGTATGTGACTACTGGTATCGGTTAGCACTGAACTACTTGGTATCGGTAGCTAGGGTAAAATAGGTAAGCGAGTCCGAAGACGTGTTCCAGTATAAATTTTGCTAATTGTTTTTTTTTTAGGACAAGCGTAGCAAATCCGATATGATAAGGAAAAGTTCGGAGGTAACCTGTACCCCATTTTTTTCGAATTTATGTATAATCGTCGTTGAAATATTTAATACTAGTTATCATATTCTTCATGTCAATGAAACACATCAACCAAAAATATTAGATACTTCTGATGCTATTATTTCATTCCTCATCACTATTTTCCCGCGCCGTCAACTGATTTTAGCCGAGTGTGGTATTATAATTTCTATTATAACTTTTAGTTTTAAGTTACAATAACACACTTTAAAGTCATCTTCTTGTTTTTCATGGATTTTAAGATAACCGTAAAAAGGTTATTCTAAATAATCTGGCACGGTTAAATATCTCAACTTCACTGTAAAGGATTCAATTATTTTTTATTAGTTTTGGTTTTTATTTACGAGAGATTTGTTCCATTTGCCTAGGGAAGGATATGGTTGTGGTAGTGGCAAATGGTAGTATAAAACTACTTCCTAGATAGAGTCTATATATCTGTCCGTTGTCTAGAAACACGAGGAGCCAGAACTTGTCTTGGAAGACGGCCAACCTCCGTCTCAACATCACTGATAAAAAGAAAGAAAATTTAAGACAACCCAATAGCACTCTATCAAAATCTAAAATACCTTTTCCTCTACCTTTAAAAGAACAAAACTATGTGAGACCAAAAGAATGCTACTTTACTTATTTTCATCTTGCTGTAATCAAAAAAGTATTTAAAGTTATACAAATATAACAGCCACCTCCGTGTCCGAGGTCGTTAGAGCGTTATTCTTTTCACTGATCTTAGACACCACGGAGGTCTTAGGTTCGCATCTTAGGTTACGTTCTAAGTTTATATCAGATTATTGTTTAAATAAATTATCGCCAACTATAGAATAAATTTTGAGTTTATCGGGTGCCTATACAACCCGAGGTGGTTCCCGCAGGGTTATTCCTGATGGGCCGCAAGGCTCTAAATGAATCACAAAGAATAAATTAATTAATATATTAATCATTACAAACAAGAAATGAATTCATAAATTAATCATGACAAAGAATCAATGAACTCATAAAATAATCGTAACAAAGAATAAATTAATTCATAAATTATCGTAACAAAGAATAATGAGTCATAAATTAATCGTAACAAAGAACAAATGAATTCATAAAATAATCGTAACAAAGAATAAATTAATTCATAAATTAATCGTAACAAAGAACAAATGAATTCATAAATTAATCGTAAAACAAAGAACAAATAAATTCATAAAATAATCGTACAAAAAATAAATTTCATAAATTAAACCGTAACAAAGAATAAATGATTCATAAATAATCGTAACAAAATAAACAAATTGAATAAATTTAATTCATAATTAATCGTTAACAACCAAAGGACCCGTAAAAGAATAAATGAAGAACCTGCAAAAATCCATTAATTTGGAGGATCGATTAGTGTTCGGTAAACTTTAGGATCGTGTTCTGTAATGATTATCAAAATTGTCATTGGTCTCAAGTCCATTCTAATTGTAAGCTCTAAAGTCTTTTACGTAAGCTCAATAGTTTTGCATTAGTTTAATAAATGTTGTTACTTAATAATGGAATGGGTTAGAAGGATGTAAATAAGATGAGCATGATTCAAACCAAGAGGGTGTAATTCAAAGGCAGGTTATGCTGCTGTATTGATCACTCTGCAGCTTCCAAATTTGATTAAATTCACGGTCTAGTTAAACAGATAATGACCTGCTTTCCCCTCCCGTCTTGAGGTAATATCCCTTTTTAATGCTTAATAAACTCTTGATTATAAAGAGTTTGGGGCTAACAAAACTTCAATAAAAACCTTAGCTTAGCTCGTTCCTTTCAAGGCATTATAAGGAGCTGTGTGAGCGGGTTATTTACTGTAGTTGAGTTTAAGTTGATGGGACACGGGCCCCTTGGTTTCCTTTAGGACGGGATCGATCCGGCCCCCCAGGATCAAGTCTTGTAAGATTCCGGGGTCTTGGCTTCATGAATAAGGCAACCCCATGAGAAAATCCTCCTGAATAAAAATTGGGGATATATCGGGTTAGTAGTGACACAACTACCGCCTCGAGATACGGAGGCGGTAGAAAGGCGGTAACTTGATATATTACACATCAAACATACCGACATCTTTTTATTCTATCTTTCCTATAAATAACAACAGTGGTTTAGTCAAATAATAATCATTTGATCCTTTTTAGACGTAGGAAATAGAAAAGGACACCTGAAAATATTAGTTATATCCGGATAGTACCTGATCCGGATACCTTTACGCTCCATTAAGCAAGAGTCCGGTAGTGTTACTTCGGGATCTCTAAATACCGGAAATGTTCCTATCTTTTTCCCTTAAGAGAAGTCGTGTAAACATGACGATATTCGAGAAAATGTTCAAGGAAATAACCCGCTCTGAGTTATGGTGTAATAAATCAATTGACTTTAATTTTCTACAAAATGGTCTTTTTAACCAATGTTTATGTAAAGTACGTCCATTCATGTTTTCCATTATTGCATTTTCATTTTTCGCTAATAAGAATGTTTATTCGAAATCGCATCTAAATCTTGGTATAAACGTATTACTTATTAATTACTTATTAATACCCACTTATTGAGCGTCTGGTTTGGAAATTCGCAATGAGAATGTAATAAATAGCCGCGATGTTGTCTTTACACCGCGATCAAAAGAGCAATCATGCTAATCATCGATGAGAAGGAAGTCAGCGTAGCCGCTCGCTAGAGTGCGTTAGAGTTACTCGCTATACGGAACGCTGTATACCTCTAGCCGCCGCTCCCACATTCAACCGCCAAATATTTACACCCGCCATATTAAACCAAACAGATACCGCAACTGTCTACACATTCAACACATTACCGCATCCCCTTTATACAATATTTACTGTTCTCTTACAGTTATGTGCCTATTTAAATACTCAATAGAATCAGCATATTACACTTATTTTGGTATAGCTTTACTTGGCCCTATTGCTGGGTTAAATAGCCACCAGCCTCCATTTATTTGTACTTTTATTTTTAAATATCATTTAGAATTTCAGAATATATGTCCAGCATTTCAATTCATATTCAGACATGGATGAATTAATGGGATATTTTCCATTAATTAAAACGTCTTTTAATAGATAAAAACGTCTTTTTGGTAGATTCTATTTAAGGAAATACAAGAAATAAATGCTACAATTCCACTAAAATGTTTACCAAAGCCGAACACTACAAATTCTTATTCAACATTGAAAAGATTTGTAAATTATTTGTTCATTATTTAATGACGCAATGCTATTGTACTAATGTACTTATAATCAAATAAAGAATTGATTTATCTTTATCTTTATCAAATAAGTTTAAAAGTGACGTAATAATTCAAGCTTCTATTTCTATTAATTAGGAAGAGTAATAATGAAGACAGCAGTCCGAGTTTTAATAGATTAGTTAACTGCTTCAGAGCTTTCGCACAAGTTATGCTTGGCATCCTCAGTGAATATTAAGTAATATAGTTACACCACCACATATGTAAAACAACATATGTTGTGTGTGCAAAAGCTCTAATATGAAATAAATTAATCTAATAAAACTCGGACTGCTGTCTTAATTATTATTTTTTTCTATTTTTTCCTAATTAAGGTTTCTGACAGTCCATTAAACTTAATTCTTAAATTCTATTTTTATGTTGCTTTTTATGTAAATTTATTATTAAATGTTTAATACGATCATTTATATAATCGTATATAATATACATACGATATATAATATAATATATAATAATAATAATATAATATAATATAAAAAATATAAATACAATATAATATAAAAATTATAAATATAATATAATATAAAAAATATAAATACAATTTATGTGTGTGTGTGTGAAAAAATAAAAATTAAATCAGTATTTCAAGGATCATGAATAAAGGGGGTGAACCATTAAGGGGCATTTCTGACCCTATGGAAGTTATATGAGATATAAGAATACGAGCAAACTTACCTTCCCTTTGGTTATAATGGAAAAAGGCGCCAAACGCAGGTTATGTAGCAAGATTGTCGAGTATGCTTCTCAACTTTCTTCTGTACTTCTCATGATTGTTATTGTTTCATTTGTGGTCTTGTTAAGTCATTTGTGCTTATTTAATTTTAAATTTTGGACTTTAATTTGCCACTTTAGTGAGTGATAATTTAGGCGCGTTTTGTTATAACCTTCTCAAGCAATAAACAATGGGAGACCATTGAGAGGTAAGTTTGCCTCTAAAATTTAAGACCTGCGCTGTTATAAGAATTGTAAGCATGCGCAGCTTGTACTAAGAATGTGCAGTTGGTTTTAACGCATTAAGGAACATTAAGTTCTCTCTATTTTTCTGTTATAACAAAAAATACAGAGTACCGGGTACAGGTTACAGGAGAGGTGGAAGAACAGGTAAGATACCTGAACCTCTCCTTTTATTTTTTTCTTAGTTCGTCTTTTTTATAAACATATATATGTGGTTTTTTGTAAGAAAAAAATAAGCTTTTTATGTTTTTTATTTATTATTTATTATTTGTTATTTATTTATTTATTGAATTCTCTCTATTTTTTTGTTTCGATGGGGTCACTTTTTGTATGGCAATCGACTTAGTGCGTCATTGCCTTTTTCAAAATCCTTGAGATATTTATAAGGTTAGGATAACCAGAGTTAGACAACAGCATAGAGATATACGAATACTAGAGGGGGCATTGCCTATATCAATACATTAAGATGCCTGAAACATAATTTGGGGCTCTTAGGGGCTTTGTGCAACGTAATTGAAACCTCCCTCATGAGTGAGATAAGGTTATAATAAGTCAATTAATTTCGGCTTCCTGCACATTGATTGTGTTTTGATTGAATTTTTAACATTCTACTATATGCTATATATATTATATATAATATATATATATATATATATATATATATATATATATATAATGCTATATAACTATATTACTATATTGCGCAATTTTGTACTGATTATTTGATTATATTTTTAGCGAAGGTTGTCAGGTTACTTTTTCGATTTTTCAATATTTATCCTACATGGCTCCTCTAGTAATAATATCTCTATGGACTGTTGTCTATAAAGATATTATTAACATATAGTTATTTTATTAACTAATATTTATTATAGTTTTTATATTATATTATATTAGTATATATATACATTTTTATTTTATTTACTAGTTATTATATTACATATTATTTATTATAGTTTTTTATATTATATTATATTAGTATTTATATTATATTATTTATTATAGTTAATATTAACTTATTATTATTATAGATATATTATTAACTTACTGTTGTTGACGGTATTTCATTAACTTTTTGTCAATAACAAACAGCTTGATCATACCTCTAATGGATTGATGAAATGTATATTGTTTCTTTCATAGTTAATAGTTAATTATAGTCAGTGGCGTAGCCAGGATTTAATTTCGGGAGGGGCTGAATGTTAAAAATTGTATATGTAAATATATATATATATATATATATATATATATATATATATATATATATATATATATATATATATATATATAAGGGAAAGTAAGATGCATGAGAATTTGAGAATGAACAGGTTGACAGCTGTCAAGCTGGCAACTTTGATATCTACCTGTGATTCAGATATTTTTCATGCATCAAAAGTCAAGATTAAGAGTCCAATTTAGGAGTCCTAAGAAAAATATTTGTCAGTTAATTTATTGTTAATTATTAAAGTCAATAATTTGTTTAAAGTCAGTCAGTCTTTTAATATATATATATATATATATATATATATATTTATATATATATATATATATATATTATATATATAATATATATAATATAATATATATATTATATGTATATTGTTCAATGTTTTCAAATTATTTTTATATCTTTTAATTTTATTGTTTATTTTTTTATATATTATGATATTATATTTTAAGTTTTATTTTTTTTTCCAACCATTTTTTGCGGGTTTAGATTATGTAAAAATTTCGGGGGGGGGGGGGGGGGGGGAAGCCCCTTTCCCCCCTGGCTACGCCACTGATTATAGTTGTTTTGTTGCTGTTATTCAACAAAAAACGTTATTGATGTTTCAATAACAACGAATTGCCGCTTTCAAAGCAAACATAAATTGTTTTTTGTCGTAAATATGGATTGCTTCGAAGATATAAAGGAGCAAGTCAACTCATCAGGATGTCCATCCACTGAATTCTTTTAGTAGAGGATTCCGTTCCAATTCCTTAGTGCATTGCAGTTTCCATATAGTAATACTGCAAGCATTGCGGAATTGAGGCTGGAATTCTTCAGATGTCATCAGATCTGAATATAACATTGCTGTACTGAGTTTGAAATCCTTCAGAAGTCATCCTTCATTTATGCTTTTTGAGTAAAGATGGAGTTTGTAACTCAACTGTATTTATTTTACATTCATCAACGTTTTAGCATAAACACACTAGGAATTACAATGATAACTCACACACATACATGCAGATATACTACAAAGACACGTGAAAATATCCTACATGGTAAAAACTGCTCAGGAGGTCTTAAAAACACCTGAAACGGATAGTTAAGTTGAAATTCCGTTTTCGTATGTTTAGCGCAAACAAAATACTTTTCTAATGCATCTACGCTGTATACGAGGAAAAGTAAAAATGGATACTGTGATCTAAGATGCTGAAAATAAGAGATCTGATGTTGATATAGTCTCCTTTTTCTTTATATAATGCTTTTCCTCTCATTTGTAAGAGACAGGAAAGCAAAATTAACTATACTTTATTTCGAAGAAAGTACAAAATAAATTGATAATAATTTGTAGTTTGATAAAACGTTTGAAACTTTGTAGTTGTATTTCATCTCAGATTTCCTCGAGTAGAGTCTAAGAGTCGATCGAAGTAAGGAGGAGGGGTGGGGGTGGGTTGAAAGTTTCCTTAAAAGTTATAAATTTTCAAAAGACTTTGTTATAACTCGATAAAAGTTAAAAGGTAAAGAGCTTCTGCCTTGTTCATCTATCATTCGGTCTAATAAACTAGACAGCGGAGACGGTGGTTATGAGGAGGCGGTTACAAGAACCTGCGGTTACAAGTTACCAGGAAAGCCCTTGGTGTCCGGCCTGCTCTATCTTCAAGTCAAGAAAGTTTATGTTGAAGTTGGTCGACTTGAGCCTTATCTCTTTGGTGTTGTTCTTTACCTGGTGAGGGGGAACGCTACCTTAAGAAAACCAAAGCAATTTCAAACCTCTCCTTTCTACTGTCCCAACCACTGTTCAAACTCTGTAAATTACAGATATTAATGACCTTGCATAATTTATTTTATTTTTGAAGAGTTTATAGTTTCAAGTTCTGCTTATTATCCCATATGAGACATTAAACAACTAATTTTTAGCGAATTTCTGTTTAAAAAAGTGGTTAATGGAGTGGGTGGCATGGAGGAGTAAAAAAATAAAAAAATTGATAAATTAAACTTGGCACAAAAATCAATCATAGTGAAAACACGAAGATTATGTCGTTTAGCCGTCATTTATCCGGTTAAAAAAAACTGTAAACAACGGTTCCAAAATTGATGGTTACAAAATTGTTTGCAATGAAAAAGGTCCTTACTTATGTTTTATAGGTGTCCTACAACCTTGACGATACCTTCAACATCTCTCGTAGTGAGAGAGAAATGTCTGATTGACGCGGTCACCACCGGAAGACCTAAATCTTCCTAAACAAAAATTTTAAAAAATCTTTATTTTCATCGTACATAAAATATTAATACAATTTAAACTATAAAAACTACTTCAAAATTACAAACAAAATTTATAAACAATTGTTAGATTGTAGCAAGGATCTTGAATAAAGGGGATGACGCATTAAGGAATATTTCTGACCCCATGAAAGTTGTATGATATAGAGAAATAGGAGCAAACTTACCTTCCCATGGTTATAATGTAAAAAAGTTGCCAAACGCAGGTTATGTAGCAAGGTTGTCGAGTTTGCTTCTCAACTTTCTTCTGTGCTTTTCGTTATTGTTACATTTGTGGTGCTTGTTAAGTCATTTGTGGTGCTTGTTAAGTCATTTGTGGTGCTTGTAAAGTCATTTGTGGTGCTTGTTAAGTCATTTGTGGTGTTGTTAAGTCATTTGTGGTGCTTGTTAAGTTTTGTGCTCATTTAATTAAATTTTGGACTATACTTAGCTACTTCAGTTGTGATATTTAAGCTTGTTTATAACCTTCTCATGCAATAAACAATGGGAAACCATTTAGAGGCAAGTTTGCCTCTAACATTTAAGACCTGCACTGTTATGAGAATTGTAAGCATGCGCAGTTTGTACCAAGCATGTGCAGTTGGTTTTTGACGGGTGTTTCTTCTTGAATTCTCTCTATTTTTTGGTTTTCTATGGGGTCACTTATTTGTATGGCAAATCGATTGTTTTCCGATTTTTGTACATTTTTTTTAACAAACGTACACAAGTCATATAATAAAAATTTAACTAATGCTGATAATGAGATGAAGCTAGACACATAGTTAGTCTTATACATGGCTACATGCGTGCTAAATCTCAATTTGTGTTTCAATTGTGTTTTATAATTTTATAATTTTCGCTGAGTCATTATTGCGAGTTATTGACGCCATAAAAAAATATTTTCCGAATAGCACAACTGCAGCGGTAGATTGGTTTTTCTGCAAAGTTTCAATTATCTACCATAAATACAGTAGGAGTTTGGATGATAACAGCTAAACATACACACACATACAGACAGACAACTTTAAGAATACTACTCAGGAGACTTAAAAACGCTTGAAACGGATAATTCCGGTTTCATCCCGGTTTCGGATTTTTTGCAAACAACTTTTCCTATATGCCTACAGTATAAATGAGGAAAAGTAAAAAGTATTTCATTGTGTAATAAATAAAATTTTGTTAAATCACTAATGTTACGGCGACTCGAATGGTGTCAGTACCTGGATAAGTCCGCAGGGAATAAGACAGAAGTTTTTACTGTCTGAGCACGATTGATACGAGATTGAAGACGTACTGTTAATTGAATCTCTAGATTCCCATATTCTGAGAACGATCAAAATTAGCGTGAAGTGATCAAGACGAGAGTAGCCAATTTAATAACGTAAGTTTCGATGTAACCCCGCACTTACTATTTTTAAAATATTACACAAGGTTTATTATATAATCGTAGTCAATAATTTCTGAATGGGATAAAACTAAACTCGTGTGCACTGAATCGATTAATGACTGGTAAAAAGTTAGTGAAACAATTACCAATCGATTGTCTTCGATAAAGCATCGGATAAACTAAACGTTTCAAGTTTCATAAAGTTTCTTCTCTGGTTTAAGATGAGGAGGGAAGCCAAACAGAAAACCGGACTTAACTAACCAAATATTTGACATCAAAATTGAGCTTCAAATTTTATAGCAATCAAAGTAGTTGTAGTGCGAGGGGGGATAAACTTTACGGGATAAACCCATTATCAAATATTCTTAGTTTCATCAAGTCCCCCGCCCCCCTACAAATATTTGAATGGGGACTCTAAACAAACCCAGGGGAGCTCGTAGTCAATTAAACTTTGTAAGGAATTAACCCCACTAATGGGGCCCAAGTCGATCCCATAACTTATCGGGACTTTACAAACTATGATAATGACTTTAAAGATCCCTTTAATGACGGATCCTCTTTTCCTTAATTTCTTAAAACCTATTTATACCTTTTAGTAAAGGTATAATTGTCTGAATTCAAGTTTCCGGGGATCACAGCCAGGGCTATGCTCTCAGTTTTTTTATGAATGGAATTTGTTGTAAATAGATTTCGTCAACTTTAGCTTTACTTTGAGCATAGTAGATGTGACCCACCCACCCGAGGTGGTTCCGCAGGACAAATACTCTGAAGGGCCGAAAGACCCTAAAACGGGCATTATTATTATTATTATTATTCTAGGTCTTAGTTAAATAACTAGTAAAAGGTGTCAGTGGAGAGGAAATTCATCCTATTCCACTGACAGGAATTTACGTACTATATGTGTCCAAAGTATATGTCATCTCAATGACATATACCTTGAACATGTAAATTTAATATATTTTTGATGACATTAAGCGTCAAGATTTGAATTTTTGTGAGTTGTTAATTTACTGTCCATCTGTTAACTGTTCTGTTCAATATACGAAGTTAAAATTGAACCTGTTATATATTTATCATTAATATTCGGAACATTAGAAGAGTGTTACTCTTGAAAACCGCCAATGGGAGCTTGTTAGAGCTGTACAAGGAGTTACCCATTGGAGGCCTCAGATTCCTGAACTACACTCGCCTGCACCAACCTTGTTCGGGGCACTATGTCCAAAGTATATGTCATCTCAATGACATATACCTTGAACATGTAAATTTAATATATTTTTGATGACATTAAGCGTCAAGATTTGAATATTTTGTGAGTTGTTAATTTACTGTCCATCTAACTGTTCTGTTCAATATACGAAGTTAAAAATTGAACCTGTAATACATTTATCATTAATATTCGGAACATTATGGCGACCGCTGAGGAAAAACGATTGAAGAAAACGAGAACTTCGTTGAGAGCAGTATTTTCCAAGGCAGCTAGCAAATTTCTTAACTACTTGAAGACAGATATTGAGGAACCTATAACAGAGGATAGGATCCGAGAGAAGAACTGTCAGGTAAATATTTTATTTACGGTAGTTGAAAGGAGATTTGATGAGCTAAAGTTGATGGACGAGGAAATATTAAATCTAATCACCAACAGAGAAGATTCAACTGAGGAAGAGATAGAGGAAGAGATGCAGAAATGTGATGAATATAGAGAGAGGTTGTCCGAGTGTTCGGTACGTAAAGACCTTCATAATAATCGCGAGGTGAAGGCTGTAGAGGACAATTCTAATAATGCTGTTTCTGTAAATCATAAATGCTCGGGAAATAGGTTAACTCTTCCACCTTTTAAAATAAAACCATTCAGTGGTGTACTGTTGGAATGGTTATCGTTCTGGAATTCTTTTAAAAGAATTCATTTAGATGAAACTCTGAAACCAGAAAGAAAAATTTTCGTATTATTGTCATCGCTTGTACACAAGATTCGAAGGCATTCAGAGCTGTCGAAAAGTATCCTCTGTCTGCTGAGAACTATCCTAAGGCTGTGGATAGTTTAGAAAAACGTTTTGGCCGTACAGATCTATTAACTGAAGTTTACACCCGAGAAATTTTAAAATTAGTACTTAATCGTACAAATGACGTTTGTTCTTTGTATGACAGTTTAGAAACTCAAATTAACGCGCTCGAGTCTCTTGGTTTGACTTCGGAAGCATTTGCTCCAATGTTATACCCTCTTGTGGAATCGTGTTTGCCTGAACATTTACTACGAGTATGGCAACGGAAGAGGAGTAACACAAACGTGAACGTGAATGAAAATGGATCTCAAAAACATAGTCTTAGCAGGTTAATGGATTTTCTGAGAGTAGAAGTAGAAGCTGAGGAGAGAGTATCGATAGCAACGGCAGGTTTCGGAAAGTTTAACACGAAAGTAGAGAAAGTAAAAAATTCAGCAACCTCATCGGTGACACCAACTCATCAAGTACCTTCAGCTACTGAATTAGTAAATATTAATAACAGTAGTCTTGGTAACAAAACGTCGATGCGATTTGTGAGAAATCGCATTTGGCGGTTAAATGTTTTAAGGGTAAGAACTTGAGTTTAGACGAAAAACGTAGGTTACTCGATAAGGCTGGGGTATGCAAACTTTGTTTGAGGGGTGTTCATAAAGAGGATGAGTGTAGGAGTAGGCTTAAGTGTTTTGTATGTTCTAGTAAACATGTAGTATTTATGTGTCCAAAAGCGAAAATAAATAATAAAGATCTGTCAGGGGATAAAAACATTGTTTTTGAAAATAGTTTGTCAAATAATACTTCGAGAAGCGCCTTTTTAAAAACTTTGTTAGTTAAAGTAAGAGGGGTAGGTAAAGAGAAGTTAGTGAGAGCTATTATTGATAGTGGATCACAGCGATCTTATGTTAGTAAGGAACTTGCTAGGGAGATGGGTTATGATAATATGTATCAACAAAAATTGACACATCTTCTTTTCGGTGGTGGAGAAGAGGAAGTGACTCATAACTGCTATAAATTGAGAGTTGGTAATCCTGACAACAGCTATGCATGTAATTTTGATGCCTTAGATCAGAATACGATATGTAAATATGTAGCAGCTGTGGGAGATGGCCCATGGATTGCACAGTTAGAAAAACATAATGTTATTTTAAGAGATCGCAAGGAAGGCCCAATCGATATTTGTATTGGATCTGATATTTTTGGAAAACTATTGACAGGTAAAATTATTAATTTAGACTCTGGTTTGACAGCGATCGAAACTTTTCTAGGTTGGACATTGGTTGGCAAGGTTAAAGAATCGACAGAATTTAATTGTCACACTAATACGATGTTAAATAGTGTTGATCCAATTTCTAATCTTTGGAATTTAGAAATATTAGGTATTATGCATCCTATAGAGAAACAAACCAAAGAGGAAGTTAACTTAGCAGTAATGAGTCATTTTAATGAGCATGTGTCAATGATTGAGGATACTTGGAGTAATAGATACGAAGTTGAGCTTCCATGGGTTGAGGGGCACCCCCCGCTACTTTCAAACTACGAGATTGCTGTTTCGAGGTTAAAACCTAATATAGATAGATTAAAAGAATCAGGGTACTTCGAAGCGCATCAGCAAGTGTTTGATGAATGGATTAAAGAGGGGGTAATTGAATTAGTTCCCACACCTGGTCAGCATAGGGAAGGTCATTACTTGCCGCATAGGGCAGTAATTAAGTTAAGTAGTTTGAGTACTCCAGTGAGGCCTGTATTTAATGCATCAGCGAAAGCTAGGGGTTCGCCTCCTCTTAATCAATGTCTACATACCGGTGCTAATTTAATTGGAGATAATTTTAGTCTTATTATAAAATTTAGGTTGTTTCGTATAGGTGTTGTCTCAGATATAAGACGAGCGTTCCTTCAAATTAGTTTGGCAGATAGAGATCGTCAATTTCTTAAATGTTTGATGGGTGTGAAAGAAAATGGGATGCTAGATCTTGATATGGTTTCTCAGGCTAACCAATTGCGTAGGAGGTACAAGTACCTCAAAAATTTGAGCCTGGCACTACGAAGGCGTTTTAGGTCTGAATACCTAGGAGCATTACGTAGTCGTAGTAGAGGTAATAATAAAAAGTACCTTCCTCCTGTAGTAGGCGATATTGTGCTCATAGGTAGTGACAAACAACGTCTTGAATGGCCTTTAGGATGGGTTGAAAAGGTGCAAGAAGGTAAGGATGGTGTAGGAAGAGTGTTACTCTTGAAAACCGCCAATGGGGAGCTTGTTAGAGCTGTACAAGGAGTGTACCCATTGGAGGCCTCAGATTCCTGAACTACACTCGCCTGCACCAACCTTGTTCGGGGCACTATGTCCAAAGTATATGTCATCTGAATGACATATACCTTGAACATGTAAATTTACTATATATTTTTTGATGACATTAAGTGTCAAGATTTGAATATTTGTGAGTTGTTAATTTACTGTCCATCTGTTAACTGTTCTGTTCAATATACGAAGTTAAAATTGAACCTGTTATATATTTATCATGAATATTCGGAACAATATGGCAGGTTTGGAGAACTGTTGCACACTGTAATGGTATTACTAAACCTTTGCTAATACCATACAGCCCTACTACAAGGTCTACTAATGTTAGGTCTACCCTAATACAATATATTAGGGTAGACCTAATAATTCCAGGTTATATGTTAAATTTTTAGTTACTACTCCCTCTGATGATAAAACTATTGCTATGACTTTCACTTTTTTCAATTTCCACATATTTTTTATTTCTATGGTTAAGTTCTGATATTTTGTTTTATGACTTTCTGTCGACTCTAAATTGTTAGTGAGAGGAATTCCAATTTCTATAATAGTGGCAGTTTCTGATTGTTTGTCGATAAGAAGGAGATCTGGTCTATTGAAGTCAATAGTTTTGTCGGTAGTAATAGTTCTATCCCAATTAAGAATGGATGTATTTGACTCGAGAACTGGATCAGGATTATATTTGTAATATGGTGGTGGATTTTTAAGTAAATCATATTTTAAGGCTAACTGTTGATGAATTATGTTTGCCACTTGATTATGTCGACAGAGATAAGCGTTATTTGCTAAGACTATGCGACCCGATATAATATGTTCTATGGTTTCACCAGCGGCATTATATTTTCTGCAATTTATTGCAGCGGCATTAGATTTCAATTTTAAGTCCTATCTCATTACTAAACTAAGTTACGTGGATTTTTTCCTGTCATTTTTGTGGGTTGATGAAGACATACATATTTTTTAAACTATAGGCTTCGGAAAATTAATAAGGTCAATTTTGTACCGAAATTCCTTTCTGATCCGAATGAACGTTCGAAAGTTATTGCTACATAGAAACGTCTAGAAACATGATGTCGGACACTAAATACACACGCGTTGAAAATTCGTTAAAAGAGTCAGTACAGGTTTAGAAAGACTTTTATGTCATAGTACGAAATTTGAGTCACATGAAAGGGAAAAACTGATTAGACCCCGGATTTCGTTTCAATCTTCTCTTTTAATAAGACTAAAAAGAAAAATTCTAAAAAATATAAAAAAGAGAAAAAAGCCGAAAAGGGGCTATGAATAGGTAATGAAAGAGGTTTAGTGGGATTCATGAAAAGCATTATTATATGAGAGGTATTATAATAAGGTGACGCGTTTACAGTGTTTTGCATATGAAAGAATCTCACCCCCCCCCCCCCCCCCGGTTTATTCAACTCTTCTTACCCCGTGTCTCTATTCTACGCAGGCTGGTCTTCTACAAGAATTCCTTACGCAATTCAACCTGCCTAATATCCTTTACTTTACTTAGAGTTCCACACATAAGAAAGGACTATTTCTACAAATGACTTACGATGAGCTGTATTGCGCTTTAAATGTATATAAAACAGTAGGAACTGAGATTTATGACAGAGGCTTCAATTTTCTTTGCTTATTGTCATTTATATGTCCAAGAGAACTTGTTATATATATATATATATATATTATATATATATATATATATATATTATATATGTATATATATATATATATATATATATATATATATATAGTATTATATATTATATATATATATATATATATTATATATATATATATATATATATATGTATATATTATATATATATATATAATATATATATATATATATATATATATATATATATATATATATATATTATATATATATATATAATATATATATATTATATTATATATATATATTATAATATATATATATATATATATATATATTAATATATATAATATGTAACCATCTTATAATAATCTGAAGGCATGGCAGTGCTCCCGCCAAGCTTAGCGGTCTCTGGTGTACATTTTTTTTTAATACTTTATTTTAATAAAAACATACAATATGATTACAAATATTAACCATCAAAATTACAACCCTACAATGGACATCCAGAGCGTAGGGTAAAAAAGCCTTCGCATTCCTTTAAAAAAAGCATCTCGAGGCTATTTTAACCCCCTCTTATCTTTTTATTAAGTACATTAAAATATATTTTTTATATTAACTAAATGATCTTGTCGAGAATTGCACAGAATTTCATATCTTACCATTTATAGGTTTTGAAATATAATGGCTCACAGTTATGCAGTTTTAACACTCATCATCAAAATTCTAAGGCACTTCCAGCAATCGTAAACATTTGAAATTTGGTATTCAGTTAAATTTGATGTAAAAATTAATAGAAATTGTCAAAATTTACCTAATCAGTGCATTCTACCTAATATGTTCTACCTAAGTTAAAAGGTAATCATATCCTCAATTTTACGTATAACGAATCATTTTGACAACTAGCGCTACCTGTTAGAGCACACCAAAACTAAAAATATCGAGAGTTTATTATGACAGAACATAAACAAAATTTGTTTACGCAATTTATCTATTATTTAATTAAAGAAAATAGTACTGTTATAATAAGACACGTGGCTAAAATCAGTAAGCGAAGCGAGTTCGAAGTAGAGAGGATGAGCGTAGCGAATCCAATGCGGTGAAAAAAAGTTTCGATGTACCCCCGTACCCGATTTTTTTAATTATATGTAGGTAACAGTCCTTGTGTGTGTCACACGATAGCTCAGTTTTGAATAATCAGAATTAAATCATGGTTTTATCAAATAGCTTAATACCGCTGTGTTTTGGACACAGTTAATCATTACAATTTTAAAGGTGCGGCCTAATGTAATCTTGGAGTCTACCTAATTAATCAAGAGACTTTAAATTGTGGTTCGGGCACCTCGGAACGTAACCTCTTCACGTTGCATTCGCTACGCTCGTCCTCAGAATATATAATTCTGGTTTTATTAAATACTCAGCAGGTGTTATAATGTTTGTTCTTTACGGTCTTTCTTCATTAAGTTTTGTTGTCAGCATCAGCATTACTTAAGTGCACCAGTCAACCGGCTTTCGTGTTATCAGTGGGATTACATTGTGTTTACGGTCCTGTGCTCCTTCTATATATTATAGTATTATTCTAAGGCTATAATGCTCTTGGATGAATCCAAGAGACTTTTTAACATTTCCTTATATTTTGCTTGGGTGGTCACCAAAGTAATTTGGGATGTAACGCTTTTACATTGATCTTAACCATTAATATGTTGGCAATAAAACTGGTATGGGTTAGTTTTTATTTGTTTATAGAGATCGATAGCCGGCTCGATTTATAATAATAAACGTTGTGGGGAGATATTTTGGTGTTTTTTTTTTTCAGATACATTAAGTATTTAGTATCATTAAAATATTGATAAACAAGTTCTTTATTGACATAAGTATGATTGAAAATTCCAAGCTTACTTATTATTTCTTTCAACGGCTAAACCCGTAGGGTCATAACATAGTGTCGTATTCCCTTGACTAAAATCTCTCTTAACTAATCCACCCAAGTTTCTAGGAAGCACACTCTCCGTACATGGCGATACATATGACTAGTCCCTAGTGCGCTGTGTTCATCTAGCTTAACCAGGCTCTAATTAAACTCACCGCACTAGCTCGTGCCTGCGACTAGTTCACAGTGTGCCTAGTTCATCTAGACTAGCTACACTCTGGCTAGACTCACCTGACATCTGTATATTTAATACTTCACAGCCGCCCTAAAAAAGTATTTTATTACTGACTTCAGTGCTAATACGACATTTTAAGTTTCGTCGACGGATTATTTTAAATAGAAATGCGCTAAGCACTAAACCTTTACTGTTATAGTTATTAGAAAAGGTAAAACTAGTCCGTAATAACATTATACAAATGGTTTTAAGTTACATTTCAGTACATAAACATTTCTATACACGTGTATACTGGAACACGTGCATGTTTGGACACGTGTAATAGTTTCCTAGCCAGTATGTTATCGTACAAGACTAAACCCATTCGATAAGACAAACCCAGTTTAAGCTGATGTAAAGCGGTGTTAGTAGTCGCTTGGAAACCTCTATGTGTCAAAATATCATGATGCATTCTTAGAATAATAATAAATAAATAAATAAATAAATAGCCTTTATTAAAACTGAATACAAAATTTAGAAACATACACACAATTTATAACTTATTTCGGTTTAACAGTTTTTATTCGGCTATAGCCGAGGCTCCCCTTTTGGGGGGTAGAGTTACTTACAAACTTCGCATGCAATACTTTTCCAATAACTAACTATTTAACACAAAAACAATTCTAAATACTTCTTAACTATAACATAATTCATAGCATACAAAACTAATTAAATAAGATTTATTACGTAATAAATTTATAAATCTAAATTTTATATACTAACATATCTATTTTAGCTTACTATAACATATCATTTTGTATCATTATTAAATTTCTATATACCATGCATATTAATATTAAATTTTAATTAATATTATTGTCTTATTGTCTAATATAAAAATTTTTAATTATTTTACTTTTATCTTTTTAATTCTGATTATATTTATTTTTGGGAAAGCTTTTGTTTTTTGCGTGTTTATTATGTAATTGTATTTATTTATTTTGTTTTATATAATTTAGTGTTATTGTAATTATTATTGTAATTTAATTGTTTTATTTTTATTTTACTTATTTTTTTTTATTATTAGGATTACTATTTATTTTATTTATAATAGTTTGTGTATTTATTTTAACTATTTATTTTATTATTATTTTATTTTATTTTTTTAATTTTATCATAATTTGTTGATTTTATCATTTATTTATATGTATAAACAATGCAATATTTTAATATTTTTATTAATTTTTATAAAGGTAAACTTGACAATACACTCTGGATAATCTACGCCATTCGTCCCTATCGTATGCTATTCTATGCCAAGCACATTTGATGTCGCTAACTTTTCGCATCTCTTCATCCCATCGAATACTAGGTCTCCCTTGCTTCCTAGACAAATCTCTTGGATACCAAAATAACATCTGCTGAGTAAATCGGTCGTCAGCAAGCCTCACTATATGACCACTCCACTTCCACTTCCTCTCCGTCATTATTTCACCGATATCTCCAAGCTTAGTCTGACTCCTAATCCATCCGTTTGTCTTTCTGTCCCTCCGACTAATTCTTAACATGCACCGTTCCATTCTTCTCTGTGCTACCCTCATTTTCTTTATCACTCTCTCTGACATTGCCCATGTTTCGCAACCATAGATCATGACAGGTAGCACACAAGATGTCCAAAGCTTCTTTTTGCTTCCATGCTCACCTTTGATCTGAACAGATGCTTATATCTATTGTAGCTCCTCCAGCCTAGTCCGATTCTTCTGCTTATCTCCTTCTCGCTTTCCTTTTCCTTTATGTTTATTAAGGTTCCCAGGTAAATGAACTCCTCCACTTCTTCTATCCTGCTGTTTTCGGCTACAATCTGCTTGATATCTCCCTCTATGTTCAGTGACATAAATTTTGTTTTCTCCATATTAATTTCTTCTATTATAAGTTCTGTTAACATTTCTTCAGCTTGTTCTACCGACTCGGCTATAATTATGATGTCATCACAAAACTTAAGCATGTTTAAATACTTCCCGTTTACTTTGATTCCTTTTCTATTCCAGTTTAGACGCTTGCATGCCTCTTCTAATAGCTTTATAAATATTTTTTTCCTGATGACACGTCACCCTGTCTTATTCCTCTGTTTACTTGATATTTTTAACATTCTTCTCAATTTTTATATTTAAACTTGCATGTTTATAAATATTTTCAAAAATTGTTGCATAGGCAGTGTGTATTTCGCTCTCTCTTAAACATCTTATCACTCGATTTTGCAACACTGAGTCGAAAGCTTTCTTAAAGTCAACAAAAATTAGCACCAATGGCATTCCATAGTCATGCGCTCTCCTTATTAATTGCTTGACCACAAATATATTATCCAATGTGGACATGTTTTTTCTAAACCCAGTTTGCGTATAGTCTATGTTTCTATCCAACTCCTTTTCTATACGCAATACCACAATACTCATAAATAACTTATACAAAATTGAAAGTAAACTTAGTGGACGATAGTTTTCGATATTAAATTTATCTCCTTTTTTACAGTAATACTAATTCCGCTTCACACCAAGCTTTTGGCACTATTCTGTTCTTCAAGCAAGGTTAAATAAGTTGTATAATGCTTCTACAATAGTTTCTCCTCCTGCTTTAATTTCCTCGCTAGTTATTCCGTCTTTTCCTCCTGCTTTACCTTTCTTCAACTTATTTATTGATCTCTGTATTTCATCTTTTGTTATTTCTGGTACTTCTTCTTCTTCCTCATTTGCTTTCTTTTCAACTCCTTCTCCTTCATTCATATTTTTGTATAAATTTTCATAAAATTCTGATATTACATCTAAAATCTCACTTCTCTCTCTTCTTATATTACCTTCAGTATCCTTCATTCCAGTCATCTTTTCTCTGCCAATACTTTGCGACTTCCAGTAATTCCTTATACTTCCTCCAACTTCAATAATGTCATTAAGCTCATCTATTTTTTTCTTTTCACTCCATTCCCTCAACTTTTCTCTTATCAATTTAGAAATTTCACCTATCTCGTGTCTCTTTCTATTCTTTCGTATAAATCTTTTTCTTTTGTTTAATAGGCGTTTTATTTCTATCGGTAACTTACTTACTGTCACTTTATCGTGTTTTTCTACTTTTTCTTTCTTTACTATTTTACTCGTACATGACTTAATTGCTAAACTTAATCCCTTTTCATATTCCTCAATATTTTCTTCAAGATCACTTAGTTTTTTCTCTTTCATTTCTTCCTTTAAAATTGATTCATATTTACTCTTATCAGTGTTTGCTAACATCTTACTATTTATTTTATTTACTTTTTTCCTGAATCTTTGCTTTGATAATTGTAGGACTGTTCTTACTGCTCTGTGATCACTCCCTATACTTATTGTGTCATCTACACCTACATCTTTTATTATTTCTTTCTTATTACTCATTATTAGATCTATTTCATTCTTTGTGCGCCCATCAGGGCTGGACCATGTCCATTTTTTACTATCTGGCTTATTAAAGAATGTGTTCATTACATAATATTTATTTCCTTCTATAAACTCTAACAACTCTCTTCCTCTATCATTCCTTATACCATACCAAATCTGCCTACTGCATCGCTATCACTCGACTCTCTTACTCCTACTTTCGCATTAACGTCTCCTACAACCAAAGTGAATTTACATCTATCCTCGTCTAGTGCATTTTGCAGTGCATTATAAAATGTTTCCATGTCCTCATCTGTGGCTGTGGACGTAGGGGCATATACTTGAACTATTTTGAGCCTCCCTCCTCCATACTTCGGATCTAATTTCCATATAAGTTTAGAGACCCGATGTGTGTAAGATTTGTAACATATGATGTTTTTCTCACTTCTCTTCTTTACCAAAAAGCCTGTTCCACCTTGGGATCCCTGTCCGTTCCAATACAGTTCCTTGTCTTCACTTAGTTTCTTTAAGTGTTCCCCATCTCTCCTGACTTCACTTAACCCTATTACGTCCCACTCTTTCTCGTTTGTCACTTCTAGTAATTCTATAATTTTATTTTTATCTTTAAGAGTTCTACAATTGTAAGTATACACTACTATGTTATTTGTTTCTACATTTTTGGACTCACTTTTTGCACTCTTATGGCTTATATTACTGATTTTATTATTTTCATCTTGTAGCCAATGAATTATTTATCAATAATTGCTATATTGGATGTTCAATCCTGTTCCGCATCCTTTTTCCCTCTATTCCCTGCTGTCCTGCTCCGTTCTCGCTCTCTTTCTTTTGAATATATGAAACCCATATCTAAAAGATCTGTTAGAGATGTCTGCTTAATTGCTGTCTTGTTTGATTTATCCACTAACTTTTCTACACTCTTTGGCTGCGCTTCAATATTTGAATTTATTTCGCTTGTTTCAGGCTGCTCACTAATTTCAATTACTCTTGGTTATTGCCACTCTGAACATTTTTATTTAAGTCGTGGTTTGCACTATCTTGATATCCACATTGTTGCTTTTACCATTTCCCCAATATTCATCCATACTTGCATTAAATCGCTTAGCGGTATTCTCATCTACTCTATTTCCGTAATGTTCTGTATATCACTACCGGTGTTACTCTTCTTTGCATAATTGCCTCTATCAGGGGATTTATATTTTCAAATGTCCTTTTAAATCTAATCGGTTTATTATTTTGTTTTCTCTTCGATAATTAGCTTATCGTATTTTATAACGGCGTATTTACCTTCTCTCAGCTTCCCACATTTTTTCAACAAGCTCTTTTCTGGCCTTAAATCTGACGGTGGATACTCTTTTCTATGTAATTTTTTCCCTTTAAGTAATCCTCTGTTTTGCAAACTCGTCGTTTTTACTACATTTCTTACAAAAGTTATGTAAATTCTATTTCTTTCATAATTTCGTTTTAACATATCTATGTCGTATTCGTTTAATTCTATTCTTAAATATCTCTCAAAGAACTATCATAAGTTTCAGGTTTTCTTTCCTTAATTCCATACATTATTTACTGTTCCTCCGGTAATCTTCTGCAAGTGATCAATGTCTTTACGATTGAGATCAATTTTCTTTAAAACACTCTTTCTGATTAGTCTCTATTCTCTCTAAAGCAGCCAAAAGATTATCATTTCCTCTATTAATGCTTGTCTGTATTTCATCTCTAAAGTTGGTAAACATATTTTCCATTTCGGTCCTCTCCATGATTTCACTGTTCATTAGATTTACAGCGCTTTTTATTATTTTGTTATTATTTGTAGCTCTTTTACTATAAATTTCGGTATTTGCTTTGATTTTATTTATTTATTATTTATTTATTTATTTATTATTAAAAACAAAACGTGTTATCTAATTTATTGTTACTTTATTTATTTTACTATCTATGAAGTAATTGTGTGCTTATTTATATTTTTAAAATTATATTGATTTTACATAGTTTTATACATTATATAGTTTTGTTTATTTTTAATATTATTAGTCGATTTTATTTATGTATTTACATGAATTTTCTATTTTAATAAATATTTGTTTAAGTAATTTAATTAAATATTATTTACTTATAGTATTTAATATTTAAAATTGTTTATATTCTATATAATCTACAAGCAAATTTATTTAAAATAATTAAATATTATAAAATAATTATATTCACTATGCAATATTAACTATACAATTTAGGTAAATCTTCATAATGTGTATAAAATATAATAATAAAAAAGTGCGATTTAAAAGTATAATATAGCATGCAATATACTTATAATTTAGGGATCATTACTAATTAAGTTTAACTTTCTTTTAACTATAAATTTCTAAAATTATATATTAATACAAATTGAACAATCGATACAGTCGATCTAATTTATATTATAAATTTGATCGACTAATAAAAGGGTATCTTGAAATATCAATAGATTTATTCGTAAATTACAGTATGCATTTTCAATCAAATAACTTCGCATTATTGGTATTAATGATAGACAATTTAATTTCAATTTTAATTAATTTCCTATGATTTTATTTAATAACTTAAAGAATGATCAGCACTATCTCCAAAAAATTTAATTTAATTTTATCTAAATATTCATAAACAATCGATATATTTAAGTACCTATTTGCAAGAATTATCGATCAATTTTTCATTTCGCTATAGTTAAATATTTACTGGTTAATTAATTACAATTAAAAAATTTAAACTAAAATTAATTTATTAATTAAAATAAAATCATAAAATAATATAATTATTTCTTTATACATCAAAATTAACCTAGTCCACTAACTAAATGAAATTACTACCTTACTCGATATTTGTTCTAAAAAAATATCGATCTATCGAAACCAGGTTATAAATTTTGCTCTAATTTAACCTTGTTATCAATCCATAATCAATAATCTATTCATTATTTACATACAATTACATTATTTAAATCGTGTATTTGACTAAAAAAACAATTCAAATTGTATGCTTAATATAATTTTTCAGGCTCCACTATTTATATTAAGTAAATGTTTATTTGAATAAATTGTGTTTTTTAATAATTATGATTATCTTTTGTTTTGTTCCAATCTGAGTTTCTTAACGTAAAAAAGGATGGTCCGTTATCATAGTAATATCTCCAGTATGCGCATCATTCCAATATAATAAATAATTAGTTTATCTTCCGCCTCCGTGCACGTTGCATTCGCTCTTTAGTGAAAGTTTTCATGTTCCTTTTATTTTAATTATTTTCTTACTTTAAATTCTTTTAATGAATACCAGTGATAATGAAGTGCCTCATGTGCGTCTTTATTGACCACAGTTTTATATTTTATATGTTGAATTTTTACCTCAAATTTATTTTTCTCTTCATCGTGTGTGGTGTTATCTAGTGTTGTGACTTAAAATTTTTACTCCAAAGATAGACCAAATAATTAAAAATTTAAAAAAACTAGGATATAAAAAAGGTACGTATTACACTATCGATCATGCGCAGTAATCCCAACAACATGTTTGGACACGTGTAATAGTTTCCTAGCCAGTATGTTATCGTACAAGACTAAACCCATTCGATAAGACAAACCCAGTTTAAGCTGATGTAAAGCGGTGTTAGTAGTCGCTTGGAAACTCTATGTGTCAAAATATCAGTGATGCATTCTTAGAATAATATAAATAAATAAATAAATTATATATATTATATATATATATATATAATATATATATATATATATATATATATATATATATATATTATATATTATATATAAAATAAATATATGTGTGTTGTGATTGTTGCTGTATCATCGTAGCTCCCAGTGTATTAATGCTGAGTGTTGAAACTTCGTAAAAAACAGTCTATCACTGTAGTTGTGCTATTCGGAAAATATTTTTTTTTTATGACCCGCAATAATAACAGCGAAAATTTCGAAAAAATATAAAACGCGGAAAAATTATGCGATCAGATTGAAATTTGGCTCGCATGTAGTAGCCATGTATAAGAATAACATATGTGTCAAGTTTCATCTCATTATCAGCATTAGTTACATTTTATGAATGACTTGTGTACGTTTTTTAAAAATTGTAAAAAATCAGAAAATTATTCAATTAAGTTGAAATTTAGTACGGGTGAAGTTAGTACAGTATACCTTAGCTATTAAAGTACATCTTTCGTTTTAATACGACAAGTATATCCATGATTTACTTAAATCATAGATTTAAATAAATTTTTTTTTTAGATTATAAAAAAATTAATCTGCCTCCGTAGCCGGTCGTTTAGTACTGGACTTAGGCACCGAAGGTCCGGGGTACACAGCCGGGCTATGCTCTCAGTTTTTATGATAAATTTGATGTTGTAAAAGATTTCGCCAACTTTAGCTTTACTTTGAAAATAGTAGATGTGACCCACCCGAGGTGGTCCCCGCAGGGCGAAACTCTGAAGGCCGAAAGGCCCTAAAACGGGATTATCATTATTATTATTATTGTTGTTCATCATCCAGAGGTGTCATTTTTTTAGGGAGAGGGGAGTGACTCTATTCGGGTTTGTTTGGGTTATTATTATTTGTCCAGGAATGGTGTTAGATGAATGATAAAGGAATTCTCTTACTATGAAACAGGTTTGTAAAATTATTATTATTATATATATAAAAATTAAGCAGCATTGAGCGTGATCAGTGCTGTATGAGTGAACGATGAGAATGAATGGGATGCATTTACTATTCGAGGACGAGCGAAGTGAGTCCGAAAACATGTTGCAGTATAAATTTGGCGAATTATATATTCTGAGGACGAGCGTAGCAAACCCAACGTGATGAGGAAACGTTCCGAGGTACCCGTACCAGATTTATTATTTTTATTTTTAAGGTAGACTCAAGGTTATATAAGGTCAATATTAGGTCTTTATTGACCGTAAAGAACAAATATTATAACTGCTGATATTTAATAAACCTGTCTTAGATGGCAAAAACAGCGGAGCAAGAACCACAGGACCTACTATTTTAATAATATTTTATTGAATACGTTAAACCACAATTTAAAATGCTATAATTATAGTAATGCACCGATATTTATATTTAGTATTTTGAATAATCAATCATTAATTAATAATAAACATAATAATTCAGCAACAGGAAGTAGTGCCAACTTTTTTTAAAAAAATTGTATATTGTTAGGGTGGCAGCATTACTTAGGTGCACCAGTGAACCGGCTTTCGTGTTATCAGTAGAGCTCCTTCTATATAGTATTATTCTATAGTCAAGAGGCTTTATATAAAATTCGCTAAGTTTATAAAGTATTCATACGGAATATCAAGACTCCCCCCCCCCCCATCGAGCTCCCAACAGATATTGTTATGTTAATGCTGGATTGAGAAAATCATTTGTTTTTATTATCTTAACCTTTGTCTTTGTGTGTTTAAACTTGTCTGAGTGTCTCACATTCACTGACTATGTTAGTGTCGTCACACTTGTACACCTAACTCCTCTTCTGAGCTTAGCTCCTAGTACTTCATGCATTCCTAGTTCCCATTATCTAGCATCTTTATTGCAAGTCCTAAGTAGTATTTTTTATGTAGTAGTTTTATTTATATACTTTTCTTATTTAAACCGATGCTTTAAACCGATATTTAAACATCGGTACAATACATAATTGTTTTCATGGGAAACAGCTGAAAATTGTAAAATGTATAAAATAGAAGATGTATTTAGTCCAAGAGCCAGACCTAAAAGAATTTAACTCATTTTGTACTACTACAAACCAAACTTTTCCAAAAATATACATTAAATTTTAAAGAAAACCATAGTCTGCCTATTCAAATTGGAGCCTTTAATATGATTGCACATGCTAAAAATTTTATAAAATCGTACACATTTCAGTTTTCTTGAAACAAGTGGTTCCCTGTGAGTCGTGTGCAAAACATGAGCGAGTCATTTTTGAAGGTAATAAAATATCGTATGAAACGAGTGTTAAATTTTTAAAATCGAATTAGTGCAACTTATGGCTTCTTCAAAAACACCAAAAAATGGTTAATGTAAACAAAATTCCTTTGAAAAAATATTGGCTTTTTGTGGCCATTTAACAGATGTCATAACTTTAGTTGTAGTTAGCCAATTTTGACGAAAAAACAATCGTTTTATAGGATATTTTTTAAGGTTAAAAAAAATTCTCGCTTTATATTTTGCCGACGACCAACGGGGAACCACTTATTGTACGAAAACTGGACTTCGGCGGTTTTCTAATATTATAAGCGAGCGTATTCATATGAAGGGCTCTACTCTGGACAGGCAGACTATGCCTTTCCTTTATAATTGAAGGTATATTTTTGGGAAATATTTGGTTTGAAGTTATACAAAGTGAGTGACATTTTTCAGGTCTGGCTCTTGGAATAATTGTGTTCGCTTTAAAAATCCGAAACTGCGATTACACCTAAATCTGGTGTAAAAACAAAAAAAAAAAACCGTTTCTGGTGTTTTTTGACCTCCTGAGTAGTTTTTACCAAGTTGTGGGTTTGGGAACGTTTATATAGTTGAACAAAAATTAATTAAGTGATAGGTACCAAAATAAATAAGTGATTTAAATAATAATGACGAATTCATTTATGATTAAGTTATCTATTTATACCAATGATATTGACAAGCTGATAAAGAAAAGAAAAGAGAGAAATGTAGAGTATTATAAGAAAAGTTTTAGATGCCAGCATGGAGATAGGACTTATACAATAAGCTTATGGTATGGGTCGAGGGGAACTATATCTGATAGGTTTAAAAAGTTCTTTGACGAGATCGGTACGATCAAAATTTTTTTAAGACTTCTCTCAGAAATATAATTTTAGACTTAGGCATTATAAGTCACCAATTTATTCTTAATTAATGTCTTTTCTATTATTATCTATATATATTTTTTTTCATTTAATTCTTTTGTATTATTCTATTGAATAACCTATTTTTTCTTAGCGTTATGTATATACAATGACTTAAATCTACCTTTATCAAAATATTTCTTTTATTAGATTGATAAGTAAGCTGTGTGTGTAGCAACCCTTTGTATAAGGCCAGCTTCACATATTTATACTTTTAATTAAAGTGATATTTGTTCGTTTGCAACTTCAAAAAGTGGCTTCTGGGTTGAAAGCGGCTTTGATAGTGAATACGTAAGAGACAGGTTTAATTCTTTCTTATACTCCAGGAACAACCGTAATGTTAGAATACTTTTAACGCATATATTTTCCAAACGCGTTCTTTAGCTTTCTTTACACCTTTAAAATAATTTCAAAAGTTCCTCAGCATAAGTTACATTTAAATATACAACTCAAACGCTCTTCTGTTCGTTGTTCTTTTCTAATTTCCGTATGAAATTTGAATATGTGAGTTAAAAGCATATTTCGAGGAGGAAAACTTGGAAAATAATTATAAAAAGGCTTTAGCTCTTTAGGAGTTTGCTCGGGTTCCCTGCTCCGAGGGCTATGTATTGCTTGGGACTACTATGTACGCTGGGAGCCCCCCAAACGAAACAAGAGAAGTCCTATACGCAGAAAGGGGGGTTTCTATGCATAGCAAGGGGGCTATCATATACAGATAGGGGGTTTCAAGGGTTCCAGGGTGATTTATGATATTCTTACCAACACGTCCCTTCCATTATTTATTATAATATTTTAATCTTCCGCTCACACACACGAACAGCAATATATTGAAATATATAGTATTAAGTATTTCCTAATGCATTGAATAAAATTGCTCCCTAGTGAAATATAATATACCTATTAAACAATAGAAACTAAATTATTTTGAAAATGTTTTAAATGTCCGATGGAATTACAACAGTAATAGAGACTACAGTAATAAAGACAATAGTAATAGAGACAACAGTAATAGAGATAATAGTAATAGAGACAACAGTAATAGAGACAGTAGTAATAGAAAAAATAGTTATAGTAACAACAGTAATAGAAGCAATAGTAAAGAAAATGTAAGGACAAAATGTATGTGTTTTCTTGCAGAAAACACAGCATCATATAATGTACATATAATAAACAATACAATTTACTCTTTCTCGAACTAATAGTTCGTAATAATAGTAATAATAGTTCGTCTCGTGACTCGATAAGGGTAATAGTTCAAAGGTGTCAGTGTCGGATATTTATTATATTATTTTCGCTTGTCTAACAATAATAAAGAAATTTCATACATTTACTCTAAAAATATATGAATAATTTTTTCAATAAAATAAGCTTTATAGCAACTTTTAGTAATTTGTATCATTTTTTGATTAATAAGAATTAGTATTCGCTACTATTAAAGAAGAGTAAAATTTAAAATGAATAAAAAATGTGATGTCTGCAAAAGTGACGTACCGATTGAAGAGTTCTTAGCATGTTGTGAGTGTGCTAAATTTTGTCATTGGTCATGTTATGCGATTACTTCGAGTCTTACTAACTTTCATAAAATGAGAAGTGAAGTAAAGTCTAAATGGAAGTGCGGCAATTGTAAAAAAATAGATCCATCAACCTCATCTGCAGGTAATATAGAAATACTCATAAAACAACTTGGCAAAAGAATTGAAGACTCAGAGAGAAATATTAGAGGTGACATAAATAGTATACATGGCAAACTGGATTCCTATTCTAAGCGGTTAGTTTCAGTGGAGAAGGATGTCAAAAACCTCCTTGATGAAAATACTAAGCTAAAGGAAAGATGTGATAATTTAGACAGGGTCACCACTGATTTAAAAGCGGTGATAGAAGTTCTAAAAGATGAAAATATTTCCAATAGAGATCAAAACAACCAGATGGAGCTGTACTCAAGACGTGATAATCTTTTAATTCATGGCATACCTGCTACAAATAAAGAAAATGTTTACAAAATTCATGATATAGCTAAATTTATGAGTTTCAACTTACATCAAGCTGATATAAGCATTGCGCACAGATTTCCTAGCCGAGCTGGAAATAATATTCAGCCAATTGTAATTAAATTTACCAGAAGATGTGTTAGGGAAGATTTCTTTGCTGCCTACCTGTATGCACTTAGTAATCAGAAAGAAGATAAGAAAAATCAGGCCTCCTTATTAATAATATTATTCCTGATTATAAAGAAGAGGGAAGTATCAGGTTCACTGTTACTGAACATCTAACGCCTTACACTTTGCAACTCATGGATCAGGTTAAAGAAAAAGCATTGCAAAATAAGTACAAAGCAAAAAAGGGTCTACCATGGTTAAAAAGATGGATCAGATTGTCATCAGGCTGATTTTAAACGAATGTTATAACTGAGCTATGAAGTACACTCTTCACAGTAACTACATGGAAATAACTCACAGCATATAATTAAAAATTTAGGTAAAGTTAATACTCCCGAGCCTCTTTATCTTGATGACAATCAAATCTTCATATCCCGTTTAATGATATTAATTTTTTCATACTAATATAAGAAGTTTATGTAAAAATTTTGAAAATTTAGAAGTACTATTACATTCATTTATAATATTTTTTGATATAATTATTCTTACAGAGCTTGGCTTAGTGCAGAGACCACTATCTTTGACTTGGGTTACCAACATTCAACCTGGCTCTAGTCAGAACGAAGGTATCCTAGTTTATTCAATGACAATATTGAAGTCAAATCATATACAGAATCCTGTAACTGGCTGTAATAGTTTAAATATTAATATGAGCATATGCAAGCAAGAAATTACTCTTACTGCCATATACAGATCCTGGAAGGTAGATAAAGTTACTTTTATATCGGAGGTAAATAATTTCCTACATACAAAAAGTAATGTTCGAAATCACTTTATTGTCGGAGACACTAACATGGATATTTTGGGAACCTGCAAGTATAGTATCCAGAGATTATCTGGATATGTTGTGTACTCATGGATTTCAAAGTTATATCAATGTTCCGACTAGAGTCTTGAATAATAGCAAATCTTGTCTTGACCATATAATGGTTAAATGTGACAAATCATTTGTTCTAACGCCGTTTATTTTAAATTCCAAGGTTTCAGACCATAACCCTATAGGAATATCCTATAACACAGGAAATAAAGCAAATATTAACAAAAAACTTTTTAATTACACCAAATCTATTGTTGATGAAGTTAGGTTAGACAAGATGTTGCAAAATATAGACTGGAGTAGCTTGTATCATTTAAATGATTGTAATGAGGCGGCCAATTATTTCAGATAATATGGAATCAGTGCTTAGCCAAGCGTCTGTTATAAATCTATAAAGATACCTTGCAGCAAAAATCCTGAAACCTTACATAACTTTAGGAATTCTGAAATCCATGCGGATTAGAGATAAGATGGCCAAAATGTGTGGAAAACACCCTTCAAACACTTTGCTTAAGTTCAAATACATTAAGTTTAAAAACTGTTTGACGAATATTATCAAGGAATCAAAAAATGCTTATTACAAACAAAAGCTTGACTTGGTGAAAGGAGACTCTAAAAAAACATGGGAGACTATAAACGAGAGTCTTCACAGGAAAAAAATCCAACATATTGAAATTAAAAAAATAATATGATAGTAATATAGCATCAAACAGTAAAGATATAGCCTTTACTTTAAATAATCATTTGCGTTGGTGAAAAACTTGCAAAACAAGTTAAAGATCCTTGCAAGTGCCCATCTTATCAAGGAAACTCTAATCCTAGGTTTTCAGTAAATAATTTTTATTTTAAACCTATATCAGAGAAAGAGTTAATACATCACATCTCAGAATTAAAGAATGACTCATCTCCAGCAGTGATGGTTATAAAGCGCAATTTATTAAAAAGTTATAAATCATTAACTAAGCCTTTTTACATGTATTTAACCTTTGCTTGGAACTGGGATTTTTCCTGATAAATTTAAAGAGGCCATTATCAACACCTATTTATAAGGAGGAGATAAAACAGATCCTTCCAATTACAGACCTATATCTGTGATTTCAAATTTTTCTAAATTATTGGAAAAATGTATCAAAGATAGGTTTGTGGAATTTCTGGAAAAGTTCAATATTATATCCCAAAATACTATAAAGTCGGTTTAAGTACTAAAGACGCTATTGATCAACTTATCACTAAAATAACCAATGATCTAGATGAAAATAAAAAAGTTTTAGTTATATTCCTGGATATCAAAAAAGCATTGACACGGTGAATCACAAAAATCTTATTACAGAAATTATACAATTATGGCATAAGAGGAGTTGCTCTAAAACTTTTTGAAAGTTACCTAGCCAATAGAACCCAAAGAGTAAAAATTGGTGATGTTGTTAGTGAACCACTCATTTTAAACTCTGGGTATTCAACACACAAGGAACTTCAATTTCACCATACCTTTTTCTCTGTTACATAAACGACCTTTTAGAACACGAGCCTGGTGATGCCACCATAAGTTTTTGTGATGACACCTGTCTTTACTTTAGTGCTAAAAACTGGCAGTCTGTTTTCATTAAAGCAATATTGGTTTTTTGAGGGTTAAAAGATGGATGGATACAAATTATCTTTCTCTTTAACATTTCCAAAAAATATTTAACCTTTTCTTGTGACAGTCGGGGACAACCTACAAATCTTAATTATGTACTAAAAGCACATGATTGTACATGTACTTTAGACGTAATTCCTAATGCGCTTGTGTGACTGCCAAAATAATATTTCTAAGAGTGATAACATAAAATACTTAGGTGTGATCATGGATCAGCATTTATCATGGAGGCTCCATGTAAACCAGTTAGTAAATAACCTAAGAAAGGTGATGTATTACTTAGATTACTAAGAAATTTGCTGACTTGAAAACTCTCAAAATGATATATTACGCACTAGTAGAATCAATAATTAGTTATGGCATCATAGCATATGACCGCACGGCATCAGTTTAAACCCAGTAATAATATTACAAAGAAAAATAATTAAAGTTTGTTTACGAAACCGTTAGATTATTGAGACTGTTTCAAAGATTTTCAAGTCCTACCGTTTAATTATTTATTTAAAAATCCATTTTACTCCATACGTTTACAACTAATAAAATTCTTTATCAACATACATACTCTACTAGATCTCCGCACAGTTAAAATATATATATCCTAAATGTAATACTTCAAAAAAACAAAGATATATAAAATACACTGGAATAAAACTTTTCAATGAACTTTAAATTTAGGGTAACATGTCATTTTGAGAGTTTTAAAAAAAAAATAAAATATTTCTTTGAAATGATTAAAAAGAATTAGCAGTAAACTTGCTGGTCTTTATAGATATATTATGATTATTATTATTATTATGTTTTTTTAAATAACATGTCATTATATGAGGTGGCAAAATATGTACTTCATGGTTATATTTAGTTTTATTTATATATTATTATATAATTATAATAGGTTATATTATTATAAATAATATAATATTTTATATTTTATAGGTTATATATTAGTTTTATTTAGGTTACATTATTTTATGGTCAAATGAGTTTTATTTGCACTATTATGCTGTGGTTGCTGCTATATAACAGTGCAAGTAAATCAAATACGGGTTTATAAAGCTATGGAGATAAGTAATACAGAATTTATAAAAGTATTATCTTTTCTTGTTTTCTAATCAATTCCAATATTATTAGTTTGTGATGATCTTTAGTAAGAAATTTCAATAAACAACAAAGAATAAATATATTGTCAAAACAACATCTATTTATATTATTTTGATAAACATCTAAAAGACAAATAGTAAATCATTTAATTGAAACACCACCACCATGCTCTAAACTAATAATATTGAGAACGAGACGGAGCCCCGCTCTAGTTTTCTACTGGGGGCTCTCATACTTTAGAAAAAATCTTTAAAGAAGTAATATTTCATTTATATCTGACACATTATTATTTCATATATTTTATGTATATATATATATGTATGGAAATAAAGATATTATTATTATTATTATTATTAATACCTCAGCTTAGGTATAATGGTTATAAAACTATTCCAAGAGTCGTTTTTAGCTTTTCTTATTATCTATATCTCATTTTATTTTTTCTAACAAAAATTATGTAGACAAGCTCTTCAATAAAGGTTTACACTGTTTGTATGCTACGAACATTTATGAGTGGTATTCTAGCTACGCTCCAACCTCTGGATACTCATCATCTCAAATATTGCTATCAATTAACATCAGTTTTTGATACATTTATATCTCGACAGTCCTTTAAGGTAACTAGTCTTTCCTGTCCTGGCTACACATGTTTACAGGTTTACAAGCAAGCCTGACTTGTATAGTATATAGCAGATTGACCGAGTCGTATTAGTCGTGGATAGACGACATTGTGAAAAATACCACTCAGAACGTATTAATACGCCTAAAACGTAATATTCTGATAAAATCTCAAATATGAATTATTAGGGCCAACACAATGCTTTTTGATATACCTGCGATAGGTGAGGAAAAGTTATAAATTTATGACTTCGTAATGACTTCGCAGCGAATATAATAAACGGTTTGGAATGCACTTAAACATAATAAGCACTCTACAGCAAAGATTTTATGCTTCTAAATATGAACCCTAAGAAGATTCTTACGATACTGTAAAAATGCATATACCAGACTTACCTATAAGGCTAATACTTCCCTGCTGTGGTTCAGCCATGGAAATATTGCTGAAAAGCTGAACAAATATTTTAAGATGACAGGGTTTCAAGCGAGTGACTCCATTAAGAATAATGCTGAGCTCATCAGCTGCATTAATTCAATAAATATTGAAAACGAGTAAAATAAAATAAATAAAACAAAAATTTATTTCAGGCCATCATCAGTGCAAAACCTAACAAACAAGTTACAATAGAATAAATAAAAGTATATATTATATAAATACTCATTACTCTTATATAAATAAGAGTAAGAGTATATATTAGTTTCATTTGATGTTGTAGACCTGTTTACTAGCATTCCACCTGATGTATGTTTGAAGCTTATGAAAATAACTCTCAAGAGGATATCACATGACATGATCTTAATTGCTGAGATGATACAGCTTATGATTTGCTTTCAATTTAACTATACCACTATAAATGGAATTATAGTGGTTATTTATTTATTATAGTGGTTATTTATTTATTTATACTATAAATGGAATAGTTTATTCAAACCCTAAAGGCTGAGACTGCGTAGCGGCTAAGAGGCTGATTTCACCTTGTTTTATGAATAAACATGAAAAAACGCCTACATGGTTATTTATCTAAGAAATAGATAAATAACTTAATACAGACATTCGTTGTTGGTTTAGTATACTACTTGATTATTTCGGTGTATAACTTAAAAAGTGGTATCAATTTATTTATGTAAGTTGTACTTAAATGTTTTAGCTTTTTACTAATCAGACCCTTAAATCAATGGGCAGGTTGAAATTAGTGTCATTTAAATTTTAACTTACGAGCATAGAATGAATTAATAACTCTATTATGTGTCATTGTTGCTTACCGATCTGCTCAAACAGAAGAGTATGCCTAGCGAAAAGATATAAGTACCAATTTTATTATTAAATGTATTGTGGGCGATCTAAAACACCTCCAAGAGGACGAGAAGAGCTATAAATAGGACTGGTTAATACGGCCTGAAGAATGAGAAGAGTAAAAATCAAATCCAAAGAAATTGTACGCTGAAACGGTGGTCCTCAAAAGGACCGTTGGGAACATATTACATTAAGCTCAGGGATCACAGCCCGAAGGAAGCGTCGTGTGCTATTCCGTAGGCCGAGCTTATTACTTAGAGGGCGAGCGCACTCCTCTCAGTTTTAACCTTCCTCACGAAGCAAACCTGACAGGAAAGTTTTACAGCACACCTCTGCCAGACTCTACCAGTGACGTCAGTTGCCACGGAGTGGCTTGCTGGTCAAGCAGGATGTAGAAGATGAGATTAAAGAACAATTCAGCATTAAGGTAAAATATTGCTTCGGCTGAAGAACAACTATAAGAACTTTAGCTGACAGGAACAATACGATTTTACCTAAAACTAAAGCTGCTTTTATTTAAATAGGAACAATTGGAGCGTTCTAATTAGTTGTTCTAAAGCGGTCTTAACCCAATGAAATGAATTAGATTTTCCTGACAATTATAAAATATAGCAAGATGTGCGGTATTATGGTTGAAACTAAAGTTCGTATCCTCTTTCTAAGAAGGTTACTCCCTCTAAGTACTTTTCTATGGAAATTTAAGTTTACAGAGATGAAAGAGCTCATCCAAAACCATAGGGCGATCTAATGACAAAACCAATTTAATTACGACCAGAGAAGTTTAGTTCCTACCTTTCTCTAATAGACTATAAGAGTTCAATGATAGCTTAGTAGGTTATTTATATAACGTCAGCTTCAGGATATTTTAAGGTCGTCACCATGGATTACTACTACTCCTAAGGTATCCTAGGTTCAAATCTCAGTCCAATCACTTCACTTTTTCGCTGAATAGCGGGTCTACTGATGTTACTTTTTTTCTAAAAATCAGTATGGTCGTCAAAAGGTTCAATAGATCGTCTTCAACATGAAGGCCTAACGGACATTTATATATATATTATATATATTATATATATATATATATATATATATATATATATATATATATATAATATCGCTATTTTCTTGTACGATTTTATAATATAATATACTAGTTTGCTGTCACTTTATAAATAATCGGATCTCAATTAGTTTATTAGAATCTGGGATAGTAAAATTAACATGTACTTTCTACTTAAATGCTTCATATTCTTCGGTTTTATAAATGATGGGTCAATCCATGTCAAATGTCCCAGACTTTGATGCTCGAAAAAAAATTATTTTGATAATTATTTTGCTATTGATACCAAAAATTGCTATTGATAATTTAAAAATTTATCAAAGTTTAACATTTTTTTATAACATGAAGAAACCTAAATTAAGAGCTCAATAATATATATATATATATATATATATATATATATATATATATATATATATATATATATATATATATATATATATAATATATATATATATATTAATATATATATATATATATATATATATATATATATATATATATATATATATATATATATATAATATGCGTATTTTTTTATTTATTTCATTGGTAATATGTATATAATATCAAATTATATGGTATATTATAATATACCAATATAATATCATTAGTAATTGGTAGTATATCATATAATATCAAATAATAAGGTACATTATAACACACCAATATAATATCATTGGTAATATGTTTATCATATAATATCAAATTATATGGTACATTATAATATACCAATATAATATCATTGGTAATAAATAATATTTTTATCATATAATATCAAAGTATATGGTATATTATAATATACCAATACAATATCATTGGTAATTGGTAATAAAAGGCGTAATATAGTCAAGTTTATATTTAAATTAAGTATTCAATTGCAAACGATTAATATGTAAATGAAATGTATCAAAATTATCTCGATAGGATTTATTCAGGTAATTATGTACTTTATTTGCTTGGATTTGACTGCCTCATTTAAATAATCAGGGAAATTGTTTTAACTCAGATTTTAAATAAGAATAAAAATATTCAGTATTTTTACTGAATAAAAATTACAATAAAAAACTTATAGTAAAGTTTGTTTCTTTGGAGCACAAAATTATTTTAATTTTACACAAATCTTCTTTCTTTTGCAAAACTCTATCGGTTGTGGATATTAAAATTCACTTTTTCAATGCCTTGGCGTTTCTTGAACCCTCTCCTTTGCCTCTCAACCCCCAAGGTTGTCGACCAGATGAAACTTCTTCTTATAATATTCTCCCTTTAAAGACTTCGATTCAAAGAGGGAAAAGTTTAAAAGAGATGAGAAGAATAAAGTTAAAATTGATGCTAAAGTTGAGGTTGGCATGCCTATTTATCTGAATTACGTAGATATATAATGATTTCGTCTGAAATTCTTCAGAAAATTTACTTTCCCTTTTCCTTGGTTAGGCTAAACCTTTATGCTATTTCCTCTTGAAAATAACATAGAAGGAAGGATAGAAGGAAGGATAGAATGAATAATCTTTAATCTTAAATAATAATTTTGAATCTTATTAAATTCTAAACATTTTAGATGTTTACGTAACTAATAAGTCTATGCTCTTTCGTTCAAACCAGCGGAGTCAGCTTATAGTTTACACGAAATTTTCTTGCACAGCAAGATATAAAAGCAAAAGTCTTCCGACAGTATTGATGGATTTAACAGATATGGATTTAGAAATTATATTAAAAAATTTGGGTACAGTGTACCTCGGAACCATTCTTTATCACATCGGATTCGCTCTGCTCATCCTCCCTACTTCAGACTTGCTTCACTCGTCCTTAGATAAAAAATACAATTTTTTAATTCCCAAGAGTGATTCATTTAGACTATGACTACCCTCGATGTTACTTAACTTTTATGATATAAGAATGTATGTATACTTGTCGTATTGGAACGAAACTTATTTATTACGTAAAGGTATACAATTGTACTGATTTTCAACTTATTTATTTTATTTCCCAATTATTATTTTTCCTCAATTATACCGTAGGTATAAAGGAAAAGTATTGTTTTTGCAAAAATATCTGAAACCCAGATGTCACCGGAATTATCCGTTTCTTGTGTTTTAAAGCATTCTAAATGGTTTTTCACAAAGTTGTTTGTCTGTATGTGTGTCATGATCGTAGTTCCTAGTGTTTTTATGCTAGAGAAATGAAAAGTCTATTGCTGTAGTTGTGCTGTTCGAAAAATATTTTTTTATGATGCCATTAACCCCCAATAATGACTCAGCGAAAATTTATAAAACGCGACAAAATGATGCGATCATATTGCGATTTCGCACGCATGTAGCCATTCATACGATTTAAATATGTGCCAAGTTTCATTTCATTTTAAGCATTTGATTCATCTCATTATCAGTATTTGTTTTATCAAATGACTTGTGTACGTAATTTTAAAAAGTGTTAAAATCGGCAAACAATCTAATTGAAGTTGTCAAGGTAAAGCACAGGTGGAGTGTATTATAATAATCAATACGAAAAAGCCTCTCAACAAAGTTAATTTAATAAAATTCAAAACCGGCTTTCAACCAAAACGGTCATCATCAGTGCCGGAGAGAAGAATATATAGGTGTAGGTGAGTCTATATCATGTCTCAGTCATGATATAGACTCACATACATCTATATATTCTTCTCTTCGGCACTGATGACAGTTTTGGTTGAAAGCCGGTTTTGAATTTTATTAAATTAACTTTGTGAAGAGGCTTTTTCGTATTGATTATTAATCTAATTGAGTTGAAATTAGTACAAGTATATGCCTTTATGAAATAAATAAGTTAACTTAATCTCATTTAAATACGACAAGTATATCTATGCTTATTGTTAGATTATAAATATTAAGCAGCATTGAGCGAGTTCAGTACTGTATAGGTGACCGCTGAGAATGAAACGCATGCATTTACTATCAGAGGACAAGCGAAGCGAGTCTAAAGACATGTTGCAGTATAAATTTAGCGTATTGTATATTCTGAGGACGATCGAAGGGAGACCGAAGCAGGGAAAATGAGCGTAGCGATTTGATATGTGATCGAAACCCTATGTTTGAAAATTTATTTAAAAACGTGCACGAGTCATTTGTGAAGAATTGAACGATGGTAACAAGATGGAATGTGGCACATACGAGTATGTCAGTCTTACATTGATCGCAATATTTTCGCGTTTAATGATTTTCAATTTGCGTCATAAATATTGTTTTCCAGATAACACAATTACAAAATTTTTACTCTCTAGCTTAAATACACTGGTAGCTACGATTACAACAGACACACACACACACAACTTTATGATAAACACTCAGGAGGCCTTAAAACACCCTAAACCAAGGATAGACCAAGTCATTTGTGCTTATTTAATTTTAAATTTTGGATTATAGTTGGCCACTTCAGTGGGCTATATTTTAAGCGTCTTTGTTTTTTTTTAAGCGTGTTTGCCTCTAAAATTTAAGACCTGCGTTGTTGTAAGAGCTGTAAGCATGCGCAGTTTGTACCAAACATGTGTAGTTGGTTTTTGACGTGTGTTTCGTGTTGAATTCTCTCTATTTTTTGGTTTTCGATGGTGTCACTATTTTGTATCCCCTTTTGTCATCCCCTTTATTTAAGATCCTTGCACTAAACGGATACTTCAGATTAAATCTCGGTTTCGGGTTTTTTTTTGCAAACACAATACTTTTTGTATATACGTACGGTATAAATGAGGAAAAGGAAAATTAAATTAAATCGAATAAAATGTGGCAAAAATATAATTAGTAAACAAAAATATATAATAGAACAATATTTGGGTTCTACGCGGAAAAAGGTAAGATAATTAATATTGTCATAAACTAATTAATAAAAGATTTATTTTAAGTAAAATTATTCTTTTTTAAGTTACATGAAAGATCAGGTAAAAGCAAGTTTTGTCAGTAAGTAGGAAAACAAAGTTTATTGAAGAGATTTTTTTGCTTGACAAAGTTGTGAAGAAACAAACATCTTGTTCTGTAATTATGCTAATGTATTTGATTTAATGAAAAGTAATTATAGAGAGGGAATTATAAAGGAAGTGGGGGGGGGAGTTAGTCAGAAGTTGGGGTGACAGGTAAGGGTAGAGGATAAAAAGGGGAGTATTTATTGAGGCTTCAAAGGAAATTTTAAGAAAGGTGTCCTCAGATGACGATAATTTTGACCGGATATTTAAATTATTGAGCAGGTCAATAAGAGATCAAAATGAATAAATGGTTCGTAAATTTCCTTTTGGTATGAAACGTTTTAGTATTATCCGAATCGGATAGTACTAAGAAAAGCAATCTCAATGTAATAATATAATACTAAGAAAATATTATCCCAATCGGAAAGCAAGATAGAACTGCGAACATGACAGGAATGCGACCTTACAAAGGAATATCAATTTGTGGGTCAACCTTCCAAGAAAGTTCCAAAACCAGATTCAATACCGCGAGATAGTAACTAACTTTATTATTTTATAATAATCATAACTTGAAATACCTAATACAAAATAATAGTCTGGTTTTCAAACCCAGATTCAACAAGTTGAACTACACCAATTCATCTCAATATTAATTGTATTTTTATGTTTTTAATTCTTCCATTTTATAATAAAAAGGAAATGTAGATCTTATAGAGGAAAAAAAAGTTAAATACGGAGTACCTCGGAATTCTGTCTGTTCGTAAAGCATTCACTAAGCTCATTAACATTAAATCGGTCATTGAATAATATATTCTATATTAAAAATCAACAAACTTTAAAAAGGTGAAACAAAGGTAAAAAGGTTACCATCACAAAAATAGGCAACAACCCATAAAACCTAAGATGGCGGATCTTTTGTGCAGTTTTTAAAAATAGTTCAAAAGCATCTTAATATCCTAATACCAATATCATTATCATCATCATATCATCTTCATTGTCATCCTCATACCTACAATATCATCATCCTCATACTAACATCATCTTCATTGTCATCCTCATACCTACAATATCATCATCCTCATACTATAACATCATCTTTATTATTAATCTCATACTAACGTTTTATTTATCGCCATCCTCATAACTGCATCATTAACCTTATACCTAAACTATCATCCTCATTTTAACATCATCTCTATCATTATACTCACATTAACACCATCGTCATCATACTCATAAATACATCATCGTCATCTTAGCATGTAGACCTAACAATCAGTTTGATATCTAGAATTTTAGAAGTATTTTAAAAAAATTGAATTAAGGAAATAAAAGGGAAACCGAAGCCACAGTAATCCAAGCAGGCCAACAAAGCAAGTCTGCTAGACGAGGGAGCCGTGTAGAGTCCTACATGGTGCTCCGCTATGAACATGGCGAAACAAAATGCGTAATAAATAATAAAATTAAACGACATGTAATACAATACAAGACCGGGTTAATCTAGATTCTTTTGCCAGGCTAAAGGCAAGAAGTACCAAGTCTTTAGTGCAATAGAGGAAGTTCTATTTATCTCATGTCAAATAGAAAATCAGTTTATCAGATTTTATTTTATAAAACCTTGTTAAGAGGAGATGGAATAGTTTACTGGGGCGTCTATACATGCAAGGTAGAGGCATGACGGGGGCATGACAGGTAAAACATTGTTCTATTAAAGTTGTCAGAATGACATGATAGGAAACATGTTGTAGAAGCAATGTTTAATCAATACATGCTTTACAAAATATGAATATTAATTTGTTTACAATATCTCGCATGAATGACCCCATACGTGTTGCTTGTTCTTTACCCCTCTTGTCGAGGGTGTCATTTTATCATGAAATTGAACCAACTACATTTTTTTATGTAAAACAACTCCCTCCTTGAAATATGTAATTTTATGGCCATATTTTAGGGTCCCCGGTAATTGCTCACCGTTTTTTTGACTTAATGGTCAACTAGAGTGGGCATATATGCTTCGGGCCGGTTGTATTCGATTCAGTGCCCCCAAAAAACAATCTTGCCCCCAAAGTGTTTTATCTCCGACCTTAATTTTCATTTCCGGTCATTGAAAATATTTTTTCGTTTTTTTGGTCAGTAACTGGTCTTATTGACTTCGGACCGGTTTTCTTTTATTTAACGTCCCAAATACAACATAGAAAACGACACCTTATGCGAATTTAACGTCCCAAATATAACATAGAAAACGACACCTTATGCGAAATATATTTTTCCCCGACCATAATTTTGGTGTTTCGGTAAAATCCATGATTTTTTTGACTTTTTGGTAGCAAATAAAGACCTTTTTTCTCATAAATAAATACATTTTTCGTGGCGAAATGGGTCACAAACACTTAAATACACACACACACACACACACACACACACACCACACACACACACAAACACATAAAGTCACACACACACTCGCATATAGACAAAAAACTTTTTAAAAACTACTCAGGAGGTCTTATAAACACTTGAAGCGGATAACTCCGTTGACATATTGGTTTCAAATTTTTTGCAAACACAATGCTTGTCCCATACGCCTGCGACATAGACGTCATTAGAGGTTTATGTACCTTGGAAATATTTCCATCTGAATTAAAACAATACAACGAAATAAACATAATAAAGACAATTAAAAAAAAAGGGCCTAAGTAAGCTAAGAAACCTAACCTAACCCAAGAATTAATATTTAATTGTAGTGAATTTATTATTATTTATTTATTTTCTCGTCTTATCTTTGTATTTTATTATTTTAAAATAATTATTTCCCCCTCCCATAAATTCTATAATAATTTTTATTTTTTCCAATATTTAAATTTATTAAATTTATGCAATTTTTATTTCTCCTCCAATAATATTTTTATTCAAAGTTCCTTAATTATTTTTGTTGTATATTGTGTTTTATTTATTTATTTTATATGGTCTTAAATTTTTTTATAAATCTTATTGTTAATATTTCAACAAGTTTAATCTTTCAGAAATAAAAAAATATTAATTATTTAAGTCAACTTGATGAAACCTCAGCATGTAGACCTAAATTATTACTTAAATTAATATTTTTTTCTGATTCTGAATGAGTAGTAAGTACTTAAGACTGGATTTACTTCATGACTTAGCAATATTTAATCTGGTTTTACTTTATGACTTTGCAATATTTAATCTGGGTTTACTTCATGACTTGGCGATATTTAGTTTGGTTTTAAAAAATTCTTGGAAGGTTTACCCAAAATGAAGTATTTAGTTGTAATATAACATTCTTGACTTGTTCGCAGTACTGTATTGCTTTATCTCTAAATAGAGATCGAATTAAAAAAAAAAAATCAATAAATGTAGGGATTCCAACCGGGATTATACTGAAACCTAGGGATTCCAACAGGGATTATACTAAAACCTAGGGATTCCAACTGGGATTATACTGAAACCTAGGGATTCCATCAAAAATTATACTGAAACCTAGGGATTCCAACTGGGATTATACTGAAAACTAGGGATTATACTAAAACGTTTCATGTCAAAAGTAAATATGCTAACCAACCTTTCATTTTGATAATTAAAATAGATTGACCTTTTTCAATAATTTAAATATCTAGTCGCAATGATCGTCAAGTAAGGACACCTTTCTTAAAATTTCCTTTAAAACGTCAGTAAATACTTTTTATCTCCTACCCTTTCCTGTCACCCCCCCCCTCTCCGAAATCCCCCTCTACGTCTTTTATAATCCCCTCTCTCTAATTACTTTTCATTAAATCAAATACATTAGCTTAATTATAGAACAAGATGTTTGTTTCTTTACAACTTTGTCAAGTAAAAAAAAACTTTGCGATAAACTTTGTCTCGCTTGTTACAGATAAAACTTGTTTCTTTCCTTTAACTTGTTAAATAAATATATTTTATTAATTAGTTTGTATGTATGTGTGTGTATGTGTATATGTATGTGTATGTATGTATACATATATTTCAATCCCTGTATTAATTTAAATTAATTTATACTAGTTTATTTTCAAAATTATAAGTATTTTAAAACATTGAATTTACGATAATCTATTAGAAGTTAAAAAAAAATAAATAAATAAATAAATAAAATTTTAGTATTTAAAATATTAAATTCATCAAAACTAAAATGATAAATAATGATAAACAGAAGATTGCTACGAAAAAGAAAGAAGATTACAATTAAAGAAAATAAAAAAAGAAATTATTCTTGAACCAAATGCTACAACTAAAAAAAAAAAATGAAAATGCAAAAAAGAAAAAGAAGATAAAAAATCAACATGTTATGCGAAAGCGGTGCATGTTTAGAAAATAAAGAGCCATAGCAGGGATACTGTTATGGTAAATTAAAAAAAAAAAAAAAAAAAAATAATTAGTTTGTTTGAAAGGCATATTTATTTCTATTAGTTTATTGATTCAATACATATTATACTTTAGATACTACCTGGGTATACAGACCTTGCTGTGCAAGAATATCCAATGAAAACTAATGAGCTAACTCCGCTAAATGGGAAGGAGAGATGGATCCATCAAGGATCTTGAATAGAGAGGATGACGCTTTAAAGAACTTTTCTGACCCCATGGAAGTTGTATGAGATAGAGAAATAGGAGCAAACGTACCCTCCTTTAATTATAATGAAAAAATGCGCTAAACGCAGTTTATGTAGCAAGGTTGTCGAGTTCGCTTTTTAACTTAAGTGAGTGATAATTTAAATGTGTTTATAACCTTCTCAAGCAATGCACCAAGGGAAACCATTGAGAGGTAAGTTTGCCTCTAAAATTTAAGACCTGCGCTGTTTTAGGAATTGTAAGCATGCACAGTTTGTACCAAGCAAGTGCAGTTGGTTTTTGACGTGTGTTTTGTGTTGAATTTTGCCTATTTTTTAGTTTTCGATGGGGTCATTTTTTGTATGGCAAATCAATTTAGTGATTCTTGGTTTCATGGTTCCTCAAGGTTCCCGGTTCAGGTTATGTTACTACATGCCTACCGGTGCTCTAACATACCGCGTACTCAAATTTTACTTTTCCTCATTTATGCCCTAAGAACATATGGAAAGTATTGTTGTTGCCATAGAATCCGAAACCGGGATGTCATCGGAATTATCCGTTTCAGGTGTAGAGTAGTTTTCCAAAAGTTGTGTATCTATGTGTGTGGTCGTGTGTTATCATCGTACCTCCTAGTGTATTTATGCTAGAGAATTAACACTTTGTACAAAAATCAGTCTATTGGTGTAGACTAAATGTGCTATTCGTACAATATTTTTTTCATGACGTCAAAAAACCCACAATAATGACTCGGTAAAAATTTCGTAAATTTATAACCCGCAAAAAATGATAGAATCAATTTGAGATTTAGCCCGCATGAGGCCATGTAAAAGACTAATATATGTAGCAAGGTTTATCTCATTATCAGCATTAGTTCAATTGTTATGATGTAACTTGTGTACAATTTTTAAAAAAATGTAATAAATTAAAAAACAATCAACTTGGGTTAAAATTCGGTACGAGTATATACCCTTACGAAAAAATATGTACACTAAATTTAATTTTTATACGACAGGTATATCTATGCTTTTTGTTGTATCATAAAAGTTAAGCAGCATTGAGCGAGGTCAGTGCTGTATGGGTTACCGCTGAGAATGAAACGGATGTATTTACTATCTGAGGAGGAGCAAAGCGAGTTCAAAATCGTGCTACTGTATAAATTTGGCGAATTTAATATTCTGAGAAGGAAGTCCGAAGTAGAGTGTTAGAGCGTAGCGAATCCGATGTGACAAGGAAAAGTTCCGAGGTACCCGATAATTTTAGTTTTGATCTTAAGTAATATTTATCAATCCTTCAGACTGAATGGGAAGAAAACAGCACGGACTTATTTGTTACGTAGATATATTTGGATTAAATATTTGGGATTAAATTTAAAGATCCGACGTTCTTTTTAAGATTAAAGATGATTCCTTCTATCAAGAGGAAATAGCATAAAGGTTTAGCCTAACCAAGGAAAAGGGAAAGTAAATTTTCTGAAGAATTTCAGACGAAATCATTATACAGGGTGTTTCATATAAAGTGTCCACCAGAAAAGGAGGTGATGTACTTCTCAAAAGGAACAAAAAATGTCCTATAATATAAACCCTGATCTCCAACCGTTTTCCCACAAGGTCAAATTTAATATTTCAAAAAAATATTTGACTCACATCATAAAATGTTAATAGGGATTTAACTATTCAAGGCTAGAAAGGCGAAATTGGTATCATTAGAAAGCTGAGTAAATTTCCTAAAGGACAAACTACTAACTATGTCAAATATTTTGGAACTACGCCCAAAATTTTGCATGAAACATGATTTCTTAAAAAAATGAATTATATGGAATTTTGTAGTAGGGCATTAGAGGAAGTAAGAGATGGCAAAAGTTCAGCCAAGAACGGAAAAAACTTCTCTATGACTGCCTTTAAGAATATGTAAATATTTCATACATTCAATAGTAAAAAATGTAAGCTTGACAAGAACAATATGTCCTTGCGTTTCTGAACCAATACTCCCCATCTCCCTTCTGTTGAGATAATACTTAAAACTTATAATTGTGATAATTAAATATTGAATAGATAACTCTAAAGTACATGTACTAATTAAATAAATTACTAAACAATTAAATAAATACATTCATTAATTTAATAAATTAAATAAATAAAATAAATATAGCAATTAAATTAAAATAATAAATTAATAAAATTAATATAATAAATTAATAAATAAATAATAATATTAAACATGTAGCATGAATATGTTGTATAAATATGTTGTATGTTAATATGTAAAGTAACTTGTATACAGAGAGTGGTGGGGTGGAGTGGGGAGAACATCCCAGTACCTATAAGGGTAGATAGTCTCACTGTGTCAGTGGCGTAGTGGGGGCTCTACCTGGAGGGGACTGGGAGGAGCTAGAGGGAAGCTCAGTCTTAGAGTCAGTAAATCAATCATCAGTCTTTCAGATGTTCTGAGACTGGTCACTTCTCTCTAACCACTCCTCTCCTTCCTTACTACTCTCTGGATAGTCTAGTTTAATACATGTTGTATTAAAAATTCAATTCATGGAGTAGTTATTCATTTAACTTCTTTCCTTCCTTCCCCAATCCTGGCTCTCTGTTCCTGGACGAGCCAACCTCCCTTCCCGGGCCACGGTACCAGGCGTTCTGGCCGGCCCCGGGTTTCCTTGTCCTCGGTATTCGACTAGGGTTCTAGCCGAGACCGAATCTTTCCTAGCTCATCCCAAGTCACGGTACCAGGCGCTCTGGCCGGTCTTGGCTTCCTTTCCTTGGTACTCGACTAGATGTTCTAGCCGAGACCGAATCTTCCTAGCTCATCCCAAGTCACGGTACCAGGCGCTCTGGCCGGTCTTGGGCTTCCTTTTCCTTCGGTACTCGACTAGATGTTCTAGCCGAGACCGAATCTTTCCTAGCTCATCCCAAGTCACGGTACCAGGCGCTCTGGCCGGTCTTGGGCTTCCTTTTCCTTGGTACTTGATTAGGGGTTCTAATCGAGACCTATCCACTCTCTTGCTTATCCTTATCCTTTCTCATCCCTTTTTTGTAGAGTCTGCACATGGTCATAGTGAGAGAGTTTGTCCTTTCTCTGGTAGGCGAAAAAAGGACTGGCGACCGTAATTAATGATAGATAGGTTAGCTCCGTCGCCCTATTGCGCCCCAGGCTGGTCGGGTCGGAATCAGGTCTTCCCGTACCCCCTGGTTGTGTTGGTCTGCTGAATTTGGTGACCACACGTCGGTGTCAATCTGGCGACCGTGACAGGACGACTGTTTGATTTTATTAGATTGTTTTTGAATCTTATTTATTAGTCCCTTATTAATTAAGTTAGATTTTTTTTTTTGTTATCCCAGGATACCTGTTACAGGGAATCGTGGATTTGGGGAAGTTAAGGAGAGAGTAGTTAGAGTTTTGTTTATTGGATTGTAATTGTTATTTGTTAGCATTATTCAGCTAATTGATTAGTCGATATTGTCATTTATCCATATATTAGAATTTAAATCTTTTACTTGAATTTTTTTGTTAGCATTATTATTGTATTTGTTTTTATTTTAAGTTTGCTACTTACACAACCCTTAACACTAGGACCTTTATAATTTGATATTTCGTTGTATATTTGTATTTTTTTGTTTTTGTACCGATTGTGATTATACAAGATGTACTCCAAGAAGCTGACCGAGATGACAGCCAAGGAGATTAAGAAAGCTCTCGCCGAACGTAATCTACCGACCACCGGAGGAATGAACGACATGATAATTCGGCTGGAAGAGGCAATCCGGCAGGTTGGTGCCAATCCACTCGATTATTCATTCTGGTGCCCCCCGGACGAAGAGAACGAGGACAACCAAGAGGATGCCGAGGTCCAAAGGCTCACAGAGATGCTGTGCAGAGTACGACCAAACCAAGGAAATCAACCTCCGGGTGAGTACCATGTGAATAATTTATCACCCATCCTCCCCGTTATACCAGGTACTAATACGGAAAGGGCTAATCCTCTAAGGGGATCGACTCCAAAAGCTCCTGATCCACCGCCTGAGGGACCACTATTACCTGTCATGAAGGACATCAGGCGATGATGGAATTGATGATAAATCAGTCCCGACTCGAACAGGCGGAGTCAAAAGGTTTTTCGTCAGGGACTCCAGCTGGGAATGAGAAGTAGCACGGGCCCTTCCCCATCGAATAATTCTTGGGATCCTGCAGTTCTGGAATATATAATGACCCCATTCAATGGAAAACCATGGGAGGATCCAACGACCATAATCAGTCAATGGAGTATGAACATGGAGACGAACCATGTACCGAGAACCAGTTGGGTGGAGGTCGCTTCAAGGTACCTTGCTCAGAGATTAAGGCAGCCTGGTCAACTCAGTGTCTCCCCAGCGCTAGTTGGGACGAATTCTCAAGTTTCTTGAAGACTCGCTATGGTGCTCCAAGTAGCATCAGTACGTTAAAAGCTAGCTTCCATGGAGACAAACAGACAGATGATCAACCAGTGGAAACATTTTTACAAGAAAAACTAGCTCTTTTCCGCCGATTGTACCCGTCAGGAGAAGAAAAAGATTATGTAATCCAGGTTATCGATTTAGTTAGCCCACAGCTGAGACCACTTTTGAGAATGATGAAATCCGAGACAGCGGCAGAATTCATAGCGATGGCAAGACGATTGGAACAGGATCAGATACCTTCCACCTCAGGTACAATCTCTACACCAGCGTAAATGATACAGTGAAAACAGCAACCTCAAGAGCACCCATTCAGCCGGTACAAGAACAACGACAACAGCAAGGATATTATCGACCCTACAATCGAAATTACCAGGGATATCAACGGAACTGGAGGAGTCAGAACGGAGCCAACACTAACCAAGTCCCACCGACCGATGCTTATCAGCAACAGTCATCGGGAAACGCCAGGTCACAAAGTGCATCTCAAAATCGTAGTAAGCTGCTGCACTTAGATGAACCACCCGTGATAGCAGAACCTACGATTGCATTTTGCACATCCGATGGACAGGAGTATATAGCATTAGTAGATACCCAAGCTACTACTTCCTTTCTCGGTGACACACTGGTAAAACACCCTGATGTTAAGAGGAAGAATTCAGAGGAGAGAACTGTCAGGTTCGGAGTGAAAGGTAGAACGACCTCATCAACAGGAGAAGTACATATAAACATAAATATTCAAGGCAAGTTGTACCCTGTAAGAGCATCAGTCCTCCCCGGTTTATCCTACGATTTAATTCTTGGCTGTGACTGGCTAGAACAGCAAGAAGTAATAATCGACTACAGGAATAAGAGTTGCTCAATAGGATCCACAGAGCGGACTACGGTTAGTTGGCGCCTCCCGAATGTACAGAATGATTCCAAAGGATATGTAGAAATACCTACTAACATTATCGATGAATCCCTCAGTGAAGAAAAGAAGACAGAGATTGCAGAAATCCTATCCAGACACGCCTCATGTTTCCAAGGTACTGGCCGAACCCGCACAATAACTCATAGAATACAGGTTAAGGATGCTGCTCCCAGAAGGCAGGGACCTTACCCTTATAACGAGGAGAAGCGTGCCGAGATAGTTAGACAAGTAAGAGAGATGGAATCAAAAGGTTTTATTCAACCCAGTAAATCGTCTTGGTCAAGAAAACCAATAGGAGCACCAGAAGAGATAACCCTTGAGATATCATCGCCTCCTGTCAACAGGCGGAAACAGCCACACCTAAAAGTGCTAAAAACAGAGGACTCCCCAGACGATATCATCATGAAAGCTAAACTGGAACAAGATCAAGATGGGAAAATACTTGATATTAAGCAATGGATACGAGGCGACGCAATGCCAAGCACTCCTCGCAAACGTAGAGCCTGGGCAAGACAGCGATCTAACTTCACAATTACCGATGATGTACTGTTTTATATTAACAGTCAATGCCCGAGGCTGTACCTACCTTCTCATCTACAAGCAGAAGCCCTACACAGATATCATGATCATCCCCTGATAGGTCATCCGGGTTACCAAGAAACGTGCAATGCCCTCCGCCAGAGACTATACTGGCCAGGTATGACACAAACGGTTAGGAAATACGTTAGGAGCTGTACTACCTGCACCCGAAATAAACCACTGACTGGACGACCTCGAGCACCACTTCAACCTCGTAAGGAACCAGAGAGTGCATGGGAAACCATGGCCATTGATCTAATGGGCCCCTACCCGCGCTCCAAGACGGGAAAAACGTGCTTGTTAGTCTGTACTGATTTGTGGAGTAGATGGGTAGAAGCTTTTCCACTTAACAAGGCCAGTACCAGCAAAATCGCCGTCCTTGAAAAGGAAATATTCATGCGATTTGGATACCCAAAAAGAATATTAAGTGATAATGGCCCGCAGTTTGTCAGCAAGCAGTGGAAAGATTGCTTAACTGAATGGGGATGCACAGCGTGGACTACACCAATTTATTCACCACGTGCGAATCCCACGGAGAGAAGGAATCAAGAACTGAAGAAAGGTATTAGAATAGCGTTAGAAGGTCAAAAACACAATATGTGGGACGAGGCAGTACCAAAAATCCTCTTTCACATTAGACAGAGAAACAACTCCTCCATCGGAATAAGTCCAGCAGAAGCTCTTTTTGGCAGATCCATCAAGCAGCCAGGAGACTGGACCCAACAGCCTGAGCAGAGCCCTGGACCATCACGATAATGGTAACAGATCAACTCGCTGTTTCAGAGTAGGAGAAAAAGTAATGGTTAAAAATCATTCACTCTCTGATAAGGAAAAGGGAATCCATGCAGGTTTCACCCAAAAATGGAAAGGACCATATCAGATAGAAAAATATCTTGGTTCTCACAATTATTTGGTCAAGATCGAATCTGGTAAGACGTGTAAGTATGCTTACGATGACATCCGGCCATACTATGAACGAACTAAAAATCGACGTCCATCATCTCAACAAACCGGTAAACAAAAGGTTTCACCGGAAGTTTCGGCGTAAATAACATCTATTATCAAAAATCGAAATTTCGAATACTTAAACTTAGTTTTAGGTCAAATAATTTATTATTAGTAAATTTTAAGTAGATCTTCTTTTGTAGCCTACTTATTTTGTTTGGTGATTATTTTTTAATAATCCTTTTTAAGTAGCAAATATATCACTTATTAAAGTCATAGACTTATTATGAATTTATATTAACTTATTATAATTATAAATCTAATATATTAAGACTAAGAGTGACATGTTGTCGGACTTATAGTCTCTTAGGTCAATTGTTAGGTATAGTGTTGTGTTATAGTAGGAGTAATGTTAAGTTATGTTGTAGGATTGTAAGTAGCATATTTTTTTCTGTCTATTAATTTTTTGTATGTTGTGTGTTAGTAGTAGTAATGATAACTTAGTGTTATAATCTATTGTTGTGGAAAGTAGTAGTAGTAAAGTTATTTAAGGAGTATGATAAAACTCTAGTAATTAATTTTGAATTAAAATTTAAAATAGTTTTTGTTTGTTTTCTATTAATATAACTTAAAAAAATTTGTAATACAGTTAAACATAATTTAAATAATATTTTAAATGCAATTAAAATAACGTTAAAATCTTTATATAATTTAATGAAATTCAATTTAAATATTTTATGAATAAGTAATATATAATAAATCATAAGTATTTTTTTTTGTTTGGCTCAGAGTGATAGTGTTGGTTTCTGGGAGGGACATAGGCATAGAGTCCTCTATATAACTTGTGGGAACCAACACTCTCACGTCTGACCACCTTATGATTTAGTTTCAAATAATTAAAAATTGCATATTTTTTTGTTTTGTTTATATATTTATATGAGATAAAGTAATTTATTGATCTCAATTATGATCTCTATTATCACAGGTTGTGAAATTTTAAAGATATTTACTAGTCTTGAATAACTTAGTAATTGCTCAATTAAAAATAAAAAGTTGTAACCAAAGTTCCTTATTGTCATAAAATTTAAGACTGAAATTGTATTAAATTAGTAAAATTTAGAAATTTTTTAGAAGTAAAATCTCGTAAAGAGAGATGGTAGTATTGGTTTTGAAGTAGGGAATATTGACAAGGAAATATGTCCTTGCGTTTCTGAACCAATACTCCCATCTCCCTTCTGTTGAGATAATACTTAAAACTTATAATTGTGATAATTAAATATTGAATAGATAACTCTAAAGTACATGTACTAATTAAATAAATTACTAAACAATTAAATAAATACATTCATTAATTTAATAAATTAAATAAATAAAATAAATAAGCAATTAAATTAATATAATAAATAATAAATAATAAATAATTAATAATAATAAAATAAAAATTAAACATGTAAATGTTGTATAAATATGTTGTATGTTAATATATTGTAAAGTAACTTGTATACAGAGAGTGGTGGGTGGAGTGGGGAGAACATCCCAGTACCTATAAGGGTAGATAGTCTCACTGTGTCAGTGGCGTAGTGGGGGGCTCTACCTGGAGGGGACTGGGAGGAGCTAGAGGGAAGCTCAGTCTTAGAGTCAGTAAATCAATCATCAGTCTTTCAGATGTTCTGAGACTGGTCGCTTCTCTCTAACCACTCCTCTCCTTCCTTACTACTCTCTGGATAGTCTAGTTTAATACATGTTGTATTAAAAATTCAATTCATGGAGTAGTTATTCATTTAACTTCTTTCCTTCCTTCCCCAATCCTGGCTCTCTGTTCCTGGACGAGCCAACCTCCCTTCCCGGGCCACGGTACCAGGCGTTCTGGCCGGCCCCGGGTTTCCTTGTCCTCGGTATTCGACTAGGCGTTCTAGCCGAGACCGAATCTTTCCTAGCTCATCCCAAGTCACGGTACCAGGCGCTCTGGCCGGTCTTGGGCTTCCTTTCCTTGGTACTCGACTAGATGTTCTAGCCGAGACCGAATCTTCCCTAGCTCATCCCAAGTCACGGTACCAGGCGCTCTGGCCGGTCTTGGGCTTCCTTTTCCTTCGGTACTCGACTAGATGTTCTAGCCGAGACCGAATCTTTCCTAGCTCATCCCAAGTCACGGTACCAGGCGCTCTGGCCGGTCTTGGGCTTCCTTTTCCTTGGTACTTGATTAGGGGTTCTAATCGAGACCTATCCACTCTCTTGCTTATCCTTATCCTTTCTCATCCCTTTTTTGTAGAGTCTGCACATGGTCATAGTGAGAGAGTTTGTCCTTTCTCTGGTAGGCGAAAAAAGGACTGGCGACCGTAATTTATGATAGATAGGTTAGCTCCGTCGCCCTATTGCGCCCCAGGCTGGTCGGGTCGGAATCAGGTCTTCCCGTACCCCCTGGTTGTGTTGGTCTGCTGATTTGGTGACCACACGTCGGTGTCAAGCTATTGTTGCTAGATGTTGCAAAAATTGATCATTTTTGTTGTATAAAAGTGAAAATAATGTGTTATTTTATCAAAATATTTTATTTTCGAAAATAATTTAATAATACGATTTTTAGACTCTAGAAAGGTGAAATAAACCTATTTCTTACACATTTTCTCTAAAACCACTCTTTCCCTTGCTTTAGAGATTTTTAATTATTTTATGTACCATGTAATTAACATTGTAGACATATGCAAAAATGCCAAAAAAATATCAGTTTTTCCAACTTCTAGGAAGAATGGCTTAAAATTTTTACTATTGAATGTATAAAATTATTTAACTTTTCTTAAAGGGCAATCATAAGAGAAGTTTTTTCCGTTCTTGGCTGAACTTTTGCTCATCTCTTACTTCCTCTAATGCCCTACTACAAAAATTCCATATAAATCATTTTTTTAAGAAATCATGTTTCATGCAAAATTTTGGGCAGTAGTTCCAAAATATTTGACATAGTTAGTAGTTTGTCCTTTAGGAAATTTACTCAGCTTTCTAATGATACCAATTTCGCCTTTCTAGCTTGAATAGTTAAATCCCTATTAACAATTTTATGATGTGAGGTCAAATATTTTTTTGAAATATTAAATTTGATCTTGGGGGAAAACGGTTGGAGATGGGGGTTTATATTATAGGACATTTTTTGTTCCTTTTGAAGAGTACTATCACCTCCTTTTCTGGTGGACACTTTATATGAAACACCCTGTATATCTACGTAATTCAGATAAATAGGCATGCCAACCTCAACTTTAGCATCAATTTTAACTTTATTCTTCTCATCTCTTTTAAACTTTTCCCTCTTTGAATCGATGACTTTAAAGGGAGAATATTATAAGAAGAAGTTTCATCTGGTCGACAGCCTTGGGGTTGAGAGGCAAAGGAGAGGGTTCAAGAAACGCCAAGGCATTGAAAAAGTGAATTTTAATATCCACAACCGATAGAGTTTTGCAAAAGAAAGAAGATTTGTGTAAAATTAAAATAATTTTGTGCTCCAAAGAAACAAACTTTACTATAAGTTTTTTATTGTAATTTTTATTCGGTAAAAATACTGAGTATTTTTATTCTTATTTAAAATCTGAGTTAAAACAATCTCCTTGATTATTTAAATGAGGCAGTCAAATCCAAGCAAATGATATGCAGAATTAACTGAATGAATCCTATCGAGATAATTTCTAAGGCCCGTATTCAAAGAAGTTTCCTAACATTTTCCTAATATTCTCCTAACATTTTCCTAACATTCTCCTTAAGGCGAATGTTAGGAGTTAGAAAAATGTTTGGAGAATGTTAGGAAAATGTTAGGAGAATGTTACGAAAACGTCTTTGAATACGGGCCTATATCATTTGATTTATACATAAATTAATTCCCATTTTATGTAAATAACTTAAATATAACATTAATTTTTCTTTTTCTTTTATTAATATATTAATAGGCACCTGATCTACATAATAATATATATATATATATATATATATATATATATATATATATATATATATATATATATATATATATAATATATATAATAATATATATATATATATATATATATATATAATATATATATATATATATATATATATATATAATATATATTATATATATATATATATATATATATATATATATATTATATATATAGAGAGAGAGAGAGAGAGAGAGAGAGGGTGGAATTTAGGGGGATTGGTTTCTTTATATATTTGGTTTTATATATATAATATAATATATTGGTTTATTATATATATATATATATATATATATATATATATATATATATATATATATATATATATATATATATATATATATAAAGATTTCTAAAAACAAAAGGTCTTGAGAAAGGTCCAATTATAGGATACCAAGTATCTTAAGTAAGTGCAGTTGAGTAAACTGTAATATTGAAAGTAACAAGAAAATAACATTGATTTAGTGTTTGATTGCTTCTTCTTTAAAAAAGGAGCAATACTAAATTCGATGCAGAATGGTGTTACACTGATGTTCAGTTATTCAGAAATAGATATTTATAAATAGTTAAAGACAGGTAAGATATTTATACATAGTTGATAATGCTTTTGTTTATAATAAATGAGAACAAGATCTTAGCTGTCGACGTCATGATTTCAAAGTTTCGACCACAATCTTATCAATTATTTCTGTTACATACAAATGGTTTATAAACTCAAGTTATTAACTATAAATAATGAAAACGTGAAAATGCTGTTTAATTAAATGGTGACTGCTCCATTTTATGATGAGCTTTAATTCTTTATGGGTGACATAGAAAGCAGACTATTTTTTTTGGAATGCTTAATTTTTTTTTTCCTTTGGAAATCGTTTTCTAGATTTATTAGTTCATTATATTTTGGTTCGCTACACTAGGCCCGTATTCAAAGACATTTTCCTAACATTCTCCTTGTTCTTTAAGGAGAATGTTAGGAAAATGTTAGGAATGTGTCTTTGAATACGGGCCTTAGATTTTTAAAGGTGTACTGATATTTGAGTTTCTACATATTTGGCTATTGGATTTCTACAGACAATAGTATATTATGCTCTATGGCTGCAAAATGGAATTTTGCAGAGGAGTTTAATAAATTATCCCCTGAGCCGAAGGTGAGAGCAAGCTATGGAAATTTCCAGCCGAGGCTGGAAATTAACCCATTTGACCGGCGAGACGAAGCCGGATCTGGGAAATGGTGAATTGTATGCAGAGGTGGGGCCGATGCAGGTAATTGCTGACACGATTTGGTATTATTTCCTTTGCTGCATAGTAGCACATATACTATTTTATATGTTTTATTAACTTAAGGCTGAAAAAAAAGGATATTATTCTTTAAAATTTGATGTTTAATTTTATCGGTTACAGCAAAAAATTAAGATTAAAATAAATTATAAAATTAATGTAAGAAACTTATGACATAAAAAAATAAACAAATAGAAAAGATGTTTTAAATAATTAATACCAGATATTAGAGGCAGCAAATATTGTTTTAAAGTTTTAGAGGTAGCAAATATTGCTTAAAAGTTTTAGAGGCAGCAAATATTGCTTTAAAGTTTTAGAGGCAGCAAATATTGCTTTAAAGTTTTAGAGGCAGCAAATATTGCTTTAAAGGTTTTAGAGGCAGCAGCAAGCATGTTGCTTTAAAAGTTTAGAGCAGCAAATATTGCTTAAAAGTTTAGAGGCAGCAAATATTTTTTAAAGTTTTAGAGGCAGCAATATTGCTTAAAGTTTTAGAGGCAGCATATATTGCTTAAAAGTTTTAGATGCAGCAAATATTGCTTGAAAGTTTTAGAGGCAGCAAATATTGCTTAAAAGTTTTAGAGGTAGCAAATATTGCTTGAAAGTTTTAGAGGCAGCAAATATTGCTTCAAAGTTGTTGCAACTCTCACAATGTCAGGTAGAGTTGGTTTTGTAATTCCTAAACCTAACAATATTTCTATGTCAATTTTTTATTTTCCTAATTTATACCGCAGGTATATATATATATATATATATATATATATATATAATATATATATATATATATATATAATATATATATATATATAATATATATATATATATCCTAGGAATATCATTGTGTTTGCAAAAAACGTAACCGGGATGAAACCAGAATTATCTGTTTTAGGTGTTTTAAAGACCTCCTGAGTTGTTTTCACAAGGTTGTCTGTGTGTACATGTGTGTCTGTTATCATAGTAGCTCCTAGTGTATTTATGCTATAGAGTTATAACTTAGTTTAAAAAATCAGTCGATCGCTGTAGGTGTGGTATTCGAAAATTATTTTTTTATGACATATCCGCAATAATGACTCTGCAAAGTTCATAGTTCCATTTTTATCGAATGACTTGTGTACGTTTTTTTAAAACTGCAACAAATCAGAAAATTATATGAGTTGAAATTTAGTAAAAATGAATATTTTTACTTAATAAATAAGTACACAAAGTTTCGTTTTAATACGACAAGTATTCCCATATTTTTAGGATCATATAACTTAAGTAGCATTGTGTGTGGTCAATGCTGTATAGGTGACCGCAGAGAATGAAACGGGTGCATTTACTATCAGAGGATAAGCGAAGCGAGTCCGAAGACATTGCAGGATAAATTTGTCTAACTGTTTATTCTGTGGACGAGCGAAGCGTGTACAAAGTAGGGAAGATGAGCGTAGCGAATCCCATGTAATGAGGAAAAGTTCCGAGGTACCCTGTACCCTAATTTTTACTAATATTCAGATTTATTACATTTTATAGCAAAATTAGTTTACAGTGTTAGTTATTCTTTACAACGTTTTATATTCGTAATTTTAATATTTTATACATTAAAATATTACTTATTTTATACAAAATAAGTAAACAAATAATGAAACAAGTGACAAAACAAACAATAAAACTCTGATGATTCATGAACAGCTGGTAAAAATTTTAATAAAAACCATAAATATCAGTGTTGCCAGTATTTTATGTAAAATTATATGTATTTAATTGCGTGTTTTATAAAAATGTTTAATACTTAATAAGTGTATAAATATTGGTATTGAGAAGTATTTTTTGCTTTGACGCTTTTATTTTGTTGACAATCGATTGGTAGATCGATAGTAAGGGCTGGTCTGCCCTATCCCCACTCTAGGTTTTTTTCTTTTCTGCACAAGTTCAGTTGCTATCTTGATGCCGCCATGTCTTAACCTCGCATGATACGCATCTGAAATAACCGAAAAATACAATCAAATTAATCAAACTTATTATTGTGATCTTAATAAATTAAATACCGGTACGTACGTGCGTTAATCGTTGTGTTGTGACAAACAAACAGCGATATGTGGACCCACATCAACACAAACCAAGGAGAAAAGGACACAAACTATAACTACAAACTATAACTAGGTATTTTCCTTCACTTTTCTCTTGATATTTCATTTCTTCCTCGATACAATTACGTTAGATTTGATACATAATAGGTTTTTTTATTCCTTCAGAAGCCTGATTAATTAAATCGGCGATTTATTTGAGTCAATTTTTTTCGTAGTGAATGTTGTTTTTTTTCGTAAAAAAATCTTTAAGTTCGAAAAGTGTTTTCTCTAGGATCAAACCTTTTCTGGTGTTAGTTGTTTTAATTTCGGGTGTGTAACACAGTTCTCTGTCTAATTCTTATGTTTCAAGCCTTAAGGTTAGTCAATTGATTTTTAAAAAATCAAAAAGTTGTTGTGGTGCGACCGTACGTTCGTATCCGTCAATTTTCTTCGTCTCTAAACTGTGTTCGTTAATTATAAATGACTTTGTTGCGTATTTTTCGTATTTTAAGTGAATAAATAAAAATTAGGCGTTTTAGGTGCAATAATAAGTGCCTATACGTGTTTGATAATCGAAATAATTTTACTTTTATTTCTAGTTTTTCTCGAGTAGTTTTTTCTAGTATTCCGAGTTTTTCCACCGTTAAACGGCGGAATATGTAATTTTCTATATTCTAATGAATATAATTTCCGTTTTCTTTGTTTCTAAAAGTGTAGTGTTTATTAAAAAAAAGTGTATTTCTTGAGTTACTTAATAATCGATCAAATATATCGATATAACTCGAAAGCAGTGCGGTGGATCTGAAAGCGATACTTGGAAACCCCACTTCCCCTCACTGCCTTACCTCGTAGAGTTAATCCGTATTACAAAGAACTTTTCGAAGCCGTGCAGTTAAATTTCTTTGAATTATTTTATTGCTGTTTATCGTGTTTTCTTTGTAATAAAATATTAGATTTTGATAATTTTTATACTTTAATATTTTTCTGTCATTTACAATTTATTTTTAACTCAACATTTCGAAAGTGTCTGTTGTTTTACCTGATTATCGTTGGAAGTTGATTCTTTTTTCTTTAGATTCCCCTTTTAATTCTCTTTTATTAGAGGGGTCACACCAGTATCGAAAAGTTTTTTTGACTTTTTTTTCTCTTTCAGTGGTCTTTATACTTATTTTCAGTTTTATTAGTCACTTATGATGGGTGACTCAGCAGATGAAGATATTATGTCTCTTGGACAATAAGAAAAATAAGAGCGCGATAGAGGATTAATTAATCTATATCATTTTGATACTACCGAGTTTTGCAAAACATGAATAGTTGACACAATATAATTGTGCGAGAGACACCAAGGAAATGTAACAAGCAAAATGCAATGCTACATCTGGGAACTGTTCCATCATTCGACATTCGTCATACTTGATGGCTCGACATAATGTCATGTACCACTCTGTTTCGTTACGTCTAACTCATCAAGGCGACGACAGAGCCTGAACTTACTCTGACCTTCAATTTATTCCGAAGAAATTAATGTATCAAAATGATAGTATAGTATAGAAAATGGTAGTATCAAAATGATATATGTTTTGCTTGCCATGCATGATAGCGGTAAGAGAGCACCGCTCATCTCTGGTAAATACTTCACATTATATTCTTTGGAATTAATTGAAGGTCAGAGTGAGTTCAGGCTCTGTCGGCGCCCTGATGAGTTAGACGTAACGAAACAGAGTGGGACATGACATTATGTCGAGCCATCAATGATGACGAATGTCGAATGATGGAACAGTTCCCAGATGTAGCATTGCATTTTGCGTGTTACATTTCCTAGGTGTCTCTCGCACAATTATATTGTGTCGATTAATTAATCGTTTAAGGCTTTTAGAGTCAAAAAAGATTTTCTTTTACAGACTGTCGTAGGCTTATCTACAAAAAATTGATAGTCTGTCGGATAAAATTGTTCTGAATGAGTTTAGGTTTAGTTATAAGAACTTTCCTAGCCTGAGGATCTAATTTCATGTCGTGTTGGATTCATATAATGAAACAATATTAGAAATAGGCTCTACTAGTTTTATTGATTACTCGGAATGTGTAATGTTCGATCGGTCGTTACTTATGTCTTTAAGCTAAGCTTAATGGTTATTTATGTCTTTAATTACAAGCTCTTAATGGTTCTGGAGCCGCCTCAAGCTACAGGTCTTTCTACTTTAGTTCCTCATCCAACTTCCTCTATGGACGCTGCATGTCCGAAACTTAACTTACATAAATTTAAAGGTTCTATTTTCGAATTTTGACGACGGTAAATCTCTTTTGTAATTTTTTTTTGATAGGCCAACTATACCTCCTGTACTAAAACTTCTTTATCTTCAGACTCACACTGAAGATGAACCTTGTTCTTTTATGAAGCCACTACCTGCGACTAATGACAAGCATAAAAGTTGCTATTGGTATATTGTTAGAGTGTTATGAATTTACTAGACAACATGCTGCTCTCGGCTTTGCCTCAGGAGTTAAATACTTTAGTTTCCTCGGCTTACGCCTAAGGAATCAAGTAACTGCTCAGGGAAATAATACCATTCTTTACTCCCTTGGTGCATAAATAACTACTTGAATTGTCAATCACTATTTTTGTAACCATTGTAATAAGCATTGCGTACGGTTAATCACTAAAATGTTACAGCTAAATTCCTTAAAATTTCATAAAAAATACTTAAAACTAACTAAATATTTTGAAAGAATTAAAGAAGTATAACTTGTTAACAAATTATAATCATATGTTATAATCATATGATTATTATTATACAATAATTATGTATCCATATTTTGTAAAACATGATGCATACATGTTGTCGATGTGTAATCGAACATTTGTCTCTGCAACATACAATATGCAGTCATGTAACATGTAACTCTGATAAATCTAATAGAACATAGTCTCAACTGTCATGCTCTGTCATACATTGCATGTTTATATGCTCCATTAAACGATTTCATCTCCTCTTACCAAAATTGTATAAAATAAAACCTTCCGAAACTAATTTTCCTCTGAGTTAAGAAAAAGAATAAAACTCTGTCTATAGTAATAAAATGACAACAACATACTGAACTAAGGAATGAGAAAATAGGAAAACTCACTGTAGAGAAAAACTAACTCGACTTCAGAGATAACTCCAGATTAGTTTAGAAATTGATTAAATAGTCGTAGTCTTCTTTTTCAAAAACAGTATTTCTGTCAAAAGTACAGAAAGTTAAATTTTCTAATCAAATCTAATTTTAATTAATTTTTTTAATACTTTTCTTTTGGATAAGTAATGCTAGAAATCTATCAGATCTTTAAAACATATGAATTAGAATGAGCAGTAGTGGAGTTGTTCATAATGAAAGGAACGAAGAAAAGAGTCTCTCCACAAAACTATTAATTTATTCAAAGCACTTTCAACTTACATGAGGCCATCATCAGTGCCAGATATAACTTAAAGAATGGATGGCTAAGAGAAAAACATTAAAGGTTAATAAAAGTCAAACAGTAAAATTCGCAGTTTTCTAATCACGACTCACCGACATCGTCGAGTCGAAAAAGAAGAGAAGGAAAACTGTGACTGCCACTGTTTGACATGTGTATTTATCTTTAGTGTCTTTCTCTTAGCCGTTTTTTCTTTCTGTTATATCTGGCACTGATGATGGCCTCATGTTAGGTTGAAAGCACTTTGAATAAATTATAGTTATTGGAGAGACTCTTTTCTTCGTTCCTTTCATTTAAAACATAGATAAATATTATGGAAAGGGAAATGCCGGAGAGACAAAGTCATGATGAAAGTTGAGTCAACGTTTTTATGGACTGTTGATAATATTACAATTAATTCGTTTAAAAATTATTATAAATTATCAATAAAAATACTGCAGCCTTCAATAAATTGTTATAATATAACACACGGCTAAAGTCAATTGACAGCCCGCTAAAATCTCAATGCTTTCAACCCTCTTTTTTTCACAAAAAAATCCCTTCTTCAAAGTAAAAAAATTCTCTACTCTGGCAACAACACTGTAAGTCAGGTTATGTTTTGAATTTTATTATTTGTTTTTATTTGACATCAATTTTTTTAAATTTTTTTTAAAAATGATTTATTTACTTTTCAAGGAGGAATATTACCATAGATAAACAATATTAACATAGATGGCTCACTCCAAGATTTAAAAAAAAAATAGTTGATGGGATGCAGGAGGCTCAAGTAGTGCAGTCTATTGGGGACAGCGTGAATCTGTCAGATATTTTTATTTCTGACACTTTTATTTATTTATTTTTCAACCAAACAACGAGCTGTTGAGGGTAATCAAGTCTTTCCATCCGCTTTTCAGCGCTAGAATGATGAGGAGTCGATAGATGAGTGATTCCAAGAAAGCTCTATAAGAATTTCGTATAAATTGGTAAAAAGTGAAAAAAATTAATTTCTCACTTTTACTTCACCCATTCTGTCGTACCCCCTTGGATTTGAACCTCTAATGTCAGAGTTTCAATTTTTGTTTGTTTCCTTTACTTATCCGGTTGCGCCAACCCGAGATGTTATATTCAGATAGCAAATTTAAATGTTAAGTCTAAAACACTAAAATGAATTATTGTTATTTTTTAAGAAAACGATGGTGCTGCTTCGCGTGATGAGGCCCCAGTTTTGAAAAAAAAACAAAAATACATCGCGAATACTACAGCATATCATAGATCTTTGTTTACTTTTATTTTATTTTACTAAACGATTGGCAACTGTTTGTATTTAAAAAAATACTACAGCACAATCTAGTAGAGAATAGAGCAAATATATTTTTACTACTAGCGCTCTTCAAGACTAGTGATGAGGCCCCCAACTTAAATCATAAACACAAACTTGTCAATTGAGTGTTCCCACTACGGTCGGGAGTGAACCATCTATGTTAATATTGTTTATCTATGAATATTACTGTTTCTTATAAATTTACAAACTAAGTGTTGCTTTAAATTTGTTCGGCAAGTATAAATAAAGTGGAGTTAAAGTTGTTAATTACGTAATGCAATGGATCATAATAGTTCTATGATAAATCGTCGTGATAGTTCGTATATAAATCGTCAGCTATAATTACTTTTTTCCAAAACAAACTGCTTTTCTTGTGTCAAGTTTGTATAATTGAACACAATATGCATTCATGACTTAAAAAGGTCAAGACTGTCATCTATTGAAACATGGCATTTTCCAAAAAAATGCTGTCTTTTGGTTGACAGACCACAGACCCTGCGCTGTACTCAAATAGCAAGAAACGCTTGATGAAAACCCAAACAATACCCATGCGTCAAATATAGGCACTCAGATCATATTACAACTCCGCAATAATTGGATGAATTAAACAGATTGGAATGAAACGAAACGAACTCATACAAATCAAAATGCACAATGAGGGAAATAAAAGCGATGCGAGGTTACAAATATTTACAACCAGTGATGCCTTTTTATGATTTTATTTACGAAAAAGGTACTTTTTTTATACCGAGGTTGGCATGAGGTGGAGGGGGAAGCAGCGTGGTCGGTTTGAACCAATATAATTCTTTCCCTCATAGATTTTTGGCGCGCTGTCAATTGATTTTAACCGTGTCTCGTATTATAATAAATAATGAAGAAAGTTAGGTTTAAAAAGGAGGTTATATTGGAGAAACAGTAATGTAATGGTGACGAGGGAGAGATGAGAACTTCATGTTCAATCATCTAGCAACTATGCTCTAAGACACTTATTCCGTATTGATATAAAACCACTAAACATTATGTCTTGCACCTTGCTTTTTGTAGTAGCCGTATACGATCATTTTGTTACCTCTTTTGGTAACAATATAATATTACCATATCATATTATAGGAGTCACCCGTGGTGTAGTGGTTTAGGTACGCGGCCAATACACAGAATGAATGGACTTTAAACTTCCGACTTTATTTAGTCATAGGTTCAATCCTATGCGCCATCCTCTGGAATTTTTATGAGAGGGATACAAATTCTGCGTTCAACGTCCTTCAGAAGGGACGTAAAGCTGGTGGTCTCGAGCCTTGGCGTTGTCAGATATTCGTTAAAGATCCCTTACCCTAAATGAAACTGGGTATAGCTGGCAAAAAGGGCCCAACAACGAGGCCTATACTTACCTGGTAGTTACTACCACTCCCCCCCACCCTCCATATTACTACTACCATATCTTACGATTGTTTTGGAACTGAATAATATTTGATAGGGATATCAATAAGTTTCGGTAACTGTCCTCCAACGTCCAACCTAAGTGACTTATACATTCAATATTTTTATTATGCTGCTTTCTTGTGATTTTGAAAACAAATCTATGATGTATGTCGTATAATAGCTTAGGGAAAAGTTACCATATCATATTGGTAACCATTTTTTAAGGTTTTATGTAAGTCTTAAAACAGTCAATGGTATGATCTAACTTAGATTATCAAAGTTAACAATAGTAACAACAAAATTACCATGTTGGGTAATAAATACTTAAAAACATGGTAAATTAAACACAAATGATTTGACTTAATAGAGGTAAATCCGATGTTGTAAGCTTAGGATTATTATTATTTTTCCCAATTATTTTAGGATTTTATTTTGGTGCCGACATGTTCCAATGGGCACACCATTAGATTTAACCGAATATATTTGCAAAGCGTAAATTGTCGTCGCGTATTCTTTTATTTTTAAAAAAATACAAGATAAAAAAAAACAATTACAATAAAAAATCCCACAAATCGTAAGATTATTTGTGGGGGAAACAATTAAAATTAAAAAAAAGTATAATTAAATTTAAGTTAAATAAATATAAAACTATAGTACAATTATATGTTATAAAGTATTTCGAAGTACCCATTATCTCATCGCTTTCCCATTCCACGATCCATATTTCCTTCGCAACATCTATGGGGGAAAGTTTGTTTTATATTCTCTAATACTTTGAATTTTTCCTAAAATCTGTATTTTTTTACTTTAAAACCAATTAATGTTTTTGTTTCAGGTAAATCTACTAGAAAATTGTTGCTATTTCTATTAGTAAGTTTTTTTTTCTGGCATTATCTTTCAAAGACCTTAATTAAGCTAGGAAAAATTATTTGAAATCCGTAATTTCTTACTCAATGCATTTCTTATTAAAATATATTCTCTATCAGGAATGAGTTTTGCTCAGCTTCCTTCAAATAATAATCATTCTACTATGTATTTCTGGCTCAGCAATACATTTCCTACACAGGATGGCATTTCTTGTAAAGCAATGTGTTCCTTGCTCATCAATACATTCTACTCAGCTTGTATTCTGGCTCAGCAATACATTTCCTACACAGGATGGCATTTCTTGTAAAGCAATGTATCAATACTCTTACTCAGCTATGTATTTCTGGCTCAGCAGATGGCATTTCTTGTAAAGCAATGTTTCCTTCTCATCAATACATTCTTACTCAGCTATGTAATTTCTGGCTCAGCAATACATTCCTACACAGATGGCATTTCTTGTAAAGCAATGTGTTCCTTGCTCATCAATACATTTCTTACTCAGCTATGTATTTCTGGCTCAGCAATACATTTCCTACACAGATGCATTTTCTTGTAAAGCAATGTGTTCCTGCTCATCAATACATTCTTACTAGCTATGTATTCTGGCTCAGCAATACATTTCCTACACAGGATGCATTTCTTGTAAAGCATGTGTTCCTTGTCATCAATACATTTCTTACTCACTATGGTAATTTCTTGTCATAATTTCATACAATGGCATTTCTTTCTGAAAGCAATGTGTTCCTTGCTCATCAATACATTTCTTACTCAGCTATGTATCAGCATAATTTCCTCACAGGAATCTGTGTTGAAGAGCAGAGTGTTTCCTTGCTCATCAATACATTCTTACTCAAGCAAATGTATTTCTGGATTAGCAATACACTCTAAGAGCACACTCATAATAGTTTATTCTATACTGTCAACAAGATGATATTGAAACTGTAGTCATCACGTTCCTTAGGCATTGTTACCTGGAACGCGAAATTGTTTTGTTTTAGTCTTCTTTACATTCTATTGAACTGTAAGCAACTGTTGACCTTATGATATTTCTAACTTAAACTTCCATCTGTACATTAAACGACCCAACCTTTAGAACGTTCCGTTTTTCACCCCAATCTCACCCATCCCCCTCTCCTCTTCTTTAAATGCTTATTTCGACCATTTAAAATTAAATAAATTTTTTCACAGCTTAATATATTTTTTAAACACATTTAATCATTTTATGAGCAAAACAATTTTTTCTTCGAAAAATGCAAATTCTCTATTCGACGCGTTCCGATATGTTTTAATCATGAATTCCTGGAAAATTATTTTATTGTTATAATATTAACAATCGACTTTTCGTGATATCATTGAAAATTTAGTTACAATAATTAACAGAGTGTACATTGCTCTATTAGTAAAAATAGATTATGGTATTAATAATAAAATTGTACAAAACACTAATATTGTTGAATCGGTGAAATAATTTATTTTTAACAAAGTTTGAATTATTTATTTAGACAATTTATTATTCCATCATTTTGTTTCATCAGAATCAAGACAGAATAGTTTCCATATTATTCTGTCAGGCAATGATTTTACAAAACAATAATTCAACTGTAATTATTACAGAGAAAAGTACACTCTACATGTTTATTGAAATGTAAAATATTCCCAATTTGAAATCAACCAGTAAATGTAGAGACAGGGGTTGGGAGCAGAAACACAATGGAGAGGGGGTTATATAGAGACAACAAGTAAAAGCAAACAGAAATTGGTTTCTAGGATTACACGGGACAAAGACTTGTGCCGCCCCCAGGACCCAGATTAGTGTTACAGTGTAAGAACGTTGTTTACCACAGCCTCCAAGTCATCTTTATTCTCTGATCTCCCATCTTTTTCGTTTAAAGTCTCTGCTCTTAATATTTTACTTATCTTAGAGTTATAAATGCTTAAATTTATAATATTATTAGTATTCGTCACCATTGTATATAATTTTTAATTTATTTAAAAACACTGGATGGGACTGAATTAACAACTTCTTACTTCTTTAAATGACTATATTTCGCCTGACTCCAGGCATACTCTTGTCTACAAACCTTGAAACTTTAACTAGAAAGAGAACTGAAAGTACAAAATATGAAGAGCTTAAAACAAGAATAGTAGCCACGTTTCTAAATTATTATTGGAATAATTCTAGTAAAAGTTTTAAGGTTTGTAGACATGTGTATGCCTGGAGTCAGGCGAAATATAGTCATTTTAACTTGTAACAAATTAAAACTTAAATTTATAAGTTGCTATTTTAATCAATAAAACAATACATTAATATTAAGTTTAAAACAGTTAAAAATCGGGTACGGGGTACCTCGGAACTTTTCCTTATGACGTCGGATTCGGTAAGCTCATGCTCCCTGCTTCGGACTCGCTCCGAAGCATAGTTAGTAATTCTTTTCATTCCCAACGGTCTACCATCCAGGCACTTACCACGCTCGATGCTGCTTAACTTTTTTGTCCCCCTACCATATCATGGACACACTAGTTATATTATAATTAAACTTAGAGTACTTATTTATTAAGTACTCTATTATTTCTCTAAATAAAGACTCTATTAGTCTTTATTTAGTAACTTTATTGGATTCATTTCCAAGTTTTTAAAAAACGTACACAAGTCATTTAATATACACTAGGAGCTACGATGGTAACAGACTTACACACATACTGATAGACAACTTTGTGAAAACCACTTTAAAAACACCTGAAACGGGTGATTCCTGTGATAACCCGCCTACGGGGGGGGGGGGGGGGTATGTAAGAGCACCGGTAGTCATGTAGTTACATAATCTGGACAGGGAATCATAAGAAACCGTGATCTCTCCTTCCCATTCAGCGAAGTCAGCTCATACAACTCATTTTATCTGTATTTTCCAAAGAAAATGCTCATAATTATCCAGTTCGTTATAAAAAACTATGCCTTTTTAGTTAGCAGTGCACACTACTATTTTCATTAATTTAAAGCTTGGTTACTTATCCTTTGGATTAGCTTACGCATTCCCTTTGGAAAATACAGACAAAATGAGTTACGAGCAGCGCTTGATAATTGAGTAACTGCTTAGGTTATAAAGCATTAACCGGATCCTCAAGCAAGAAATGGGTTGTTGAGCGCAGAATAGTGCATTTCAGGAATCGACCCCAGGTACTTAATACTTTGAGTTTAAGGTTGACTTTTAATACTTTGAGTTCACTCACGTGCCCAATAAACATCGTAAACGATTCCCTACTTTGGGTCGTTCGGCTTAACAGCGCCTCAAATAACATTTAGACCGACGATTTAGACCGTAAATTAATGCCCGGAAAAGTTACCGTAAATTTGGTTTCCGGTCATTTTTAGACTTTTTGGTCACTTGGACTGGTCGTATCTACTTCGACTCAGCAAATCGGGTTCATGACGTCACAACTACCAAGTTTTTAATTGAGATCTCCTTAAAGTTTATTCGTGTATCAAGTTTGATTAAAAATATTAAACGGTTTGAAAGATAGCGTGTTTACAAGAAAGTGTCAAGAAATACATATACATACATACATACATACATACATATATATAATATATATAATATATATATATATATAATATATTATAACGTATAACGTTTCGCTAATGCATTTTTCTTGATCAGGGACCTCTGAAAGGGATAACGGATTTGTGCCGGGATCCGAGGTTCGAGTCTCGCCATGACGCCTATCTCATTAGCGAGTTTTTTCAAATGAAATACGCTACTAGCAAACTTTTAGTGATAATAGGAAGGCAAAGAAAAAAAATCAAAAACATGTATAGTGGCAATAGACTGAGAAGTGAGATGCGTTTTTTTATTATACCTCGAATTGGCTGTTTCGTCTTTTGCTTTACAAGTTTTATTAAAATAATTCGAGCAAGGAATTGTATTACTTCTTTATAACTGTATTTAACTTTTGGGAATAATTTTGGGAAAAAATGTTCTGTGGTATTTGCTTGGAGTTCATTATAAAAATTGTATAATGTGAGAACCGAGGCAATGTGAGAACCGAGGCAATTGAAATGTAGTAAATCATTTACAGAAGGAATTGTGGTACATGGGTAAGTGTAATGTGTATGTGTGAGTGTGTATAAGCAGCAAAAGTGTGTGTCAGTATGTGGGCTTGGAGTAAAAAAGAAAAAAAACCATTTACTGAATAATTTGCTCCTTTTAATAGGAGTTTCCCAAATTTTCTTCCCATTGTTTTGGGAGCTTCTCGCTTCTAAATCCCACTCGGTTTATTGGTAGAAAATACCACTAGAGTCATTATTTCCTGGGACTGACCCTATTTGGATCCAGAAGGGGGTATTTATAAAATGTTCACCTATTATGGAGCTCCCTTTCATTAAAATGTTGGAAAATGCGGCGTTGAGAGCTAAAAGAAGGGCTGAAAAGCTTATTTGAATTCGGGAAAGCTCTTGTTTATTTATACTATATTTCAGTGACTGGAACTGAAAACTTGATCTGACCTTTTCTAGGATCTTTTATGCTTCAGCTTCCAAGTTATTTTCTTAGCCTTAATATGAGCGATATTAGTGGTAGAAAACATCATGGATCAAGGCTGTTGTCGCTCTTGAGCAACTAAAGACAAAATCCCTATTCCAGTAAACGTTCGAATTCGAAACAGGATGATCCGTATTTAGCGTGCATTTGTTGGAAGTTTTGTAGTTTAAGTTAATTGTGTAGTAGTTCCTTACTTTGTTTTTCCCATCCACCCCGGTAATTACAATTCAAGTCATTTTTAAGGCCGCTTCCTCTACGACTAAGAAACGACTTGATGACTAAGAAACGCTATTAAAAATTATTTAATTTCATTGATAGAATCCACTCAGCTAATATAAAAGAACATGATAGTGTTTTCTACGTAGTAAGATGTTCTCCTGGGGTCTAATAATCAAGTATATGGCGCTCAAAGAAAATATTTAAATTTTTTAAAATTTATTTTAAGAGTTTTTAAAATAAATTTGAGGCTCCATGATGGGAACTACTAAATTAGAGCCACTTACGACCACAAAAGAGGAGTATTTGGTGCACACATGTGCATTACTTAATAGGTTTTAAAAAAGTTATTTTTTCTTACAAGGAGCCCGAATAATATTCTGTCAATTAAGTTAAGCGGGTACGGGGTACCTTAAAATTTTCCTCGCCTTATGGTAGGATTTGTTTTGCGTGACTGGTCGACAACGCGACCGTATATTTTAGCTAAAAATAATAGTTTTAACGCGATTGTACGTTTGCGCTACATTAGCTGAGATATACAATCGCGTAGACGTACATTTCTATTAAAAGCCTATAATCAGAAATGGTCAACTTCGCTAAAATTTAAAAATTAGTGTTTACCAAAATTTTTTTATTATGAATATTGTTGCTAAAACGCCCAGTTAAGTTATTGCTGAGTACCTCTCTTGTTAAATATGACCAGAAACGTTCATTCTTGATTTTTATCGTAAATAATCTTATACTATATTTACAGAGTTGGACGTCTACACTACTGGAAACGCGAAAGAGCTTTTTAGCGTCCAATATCAAAGTCTTAAAAGGTCGTCTTCGCGACTGGGCATCTTAGCTACATATTTTTGTACCTTAGGGGTAAAGGTGCGGAGACGACCTTTAGCGTGAATGACCGATCGCGTCAATACTCTTTCTTGATATTGCTAGCATGTACTGTCGCGTTGCTGTACTGTAGCGTTAAACGTCTAGACTCTTGCCTCATCAGATTCGCTTAGCTCATCCTCCTTACTTCTGACTCGTCTTGCTCGTTTTATGCTTTTTTAAAAAACACAGATACATATTTTTCGATAACTATAGAACTAAAAGTGATAAGGTGAAACTAAGCACACATAAAGTGCTACATGCGTGCCAAATTTTACATTTTTACGATCATTTTCGCTAAGTAATTTATGATGGTCATTAGATCGTAGAAAATAGTTATTTATGCAACTAGGGATGAAAGTAAGTTTTACAGCTCAAGTTAAAGTTTCGTCCTAAGGCAGCACCGAAGGAGGAAACTTCATTAGCTCACGAGGCCGGCAGGCCGAGGGAGCTAAACTAGTTAGCTCCCGAGGCTTGCCGAGGGAGTTAACTAACATTTTGGCTCCCGAGGCTTGACGAGGGAGATAATACGAGAGTTGAAAACTTTCATCCCTTGTTGCATATTAAATTTTATCTACGACTAGAGAACTAATACTAACAACTATTAATATATTCTTCAGCTCCTTAATTGTTATTGTGTTAGTTTAGTTTATTCTTACCATGTCAATTACTCTGATGAAGAGAGAATAAAGCCACTATCTTCACATTATTTTATTGTAAGCTGTCAATAGAATAATGTGTAATACTATATTAGTAATTTAAACATTAGCGTGTTTATATTGTATATTCTACCCGTAGTACCAACATAACACCGAAAAAAATCCTAAAAATTTCCTAAAATTCCCAAAAATTTTACTAAAAAATTCGGTCAAGTTGGCAACACTTTCACTTTTCCTCCCTAGGGAGTAAAAGTACATTTACAGTGTGAGATGACAAGACTGTATGTAGAACTTACAATACAAGGAGTAGATAAAAATATTTTTTGGATAGTACAGCTAAAGCTAAAGATTGTTATTGTACCAAGTTTCAACTCTCTAGCATAAGCACACTTCTTACAATAGATTTATAAGTAATTATAATATAATAATAATTGTAATTACTTATAATAAGCTATTGTAAGTATTATAAGTAATTATAATATAATAATAATTATAATTACTTATAATAAGCTATTGTAAGTATTATAAGTAATTATAAAAGCAAATTGTAAAAGATAAAAAACTAGTAATTAAAATCACGGATGTGTGATAATAAGAGCAACCTATATTTCAATTTTGTGAAGATATGCAAAGTATGCTTTGACTTTAGAAATAAGATAAAGATAACTAATAAATAACTATTTATACATTATTTACATAAATAAATTATGTAGTATTTATATTAATTCAATTTAAAATTAAGAAAATAATATAATGAGAAATTTTGGAATATAACATAATCTAAAATTGTGTTTCGTAAGTAATAATATATGCATTATGTTTGTAAAATTGTGTATTATCTTTTTGTAATATTAAATTTATATATAAGCTGAAAGTTTATCCATGTTGAATGGAAGAGAAGACCTTAATATGGTCCCCCTTAAATAAATCAACGAGCTAACAAACTAACTCTAGAAGTTACGCACTCACAGAAACATTTACACACTCACACATACCAATAGACAAATTTGTTAAAACAACTCAGGAGGTCTTTATACTTAAAACGGACAGGTACTTCAAGTGAAATGCTGAATTTAGATTATCAGTGCATACACAACACTTCTCCTATATACACCAATAGTATTAATAAGGAAAGTAAATATTGTTGGAAAGGATGAGTAGTTCAGGATACGCTCTATAACCTCTCACCTGTTCTGTCTAGGGTTCGAATCCCAGTCAAGACCGAATTTTTTTCTCCTCCTTTGACTAAGTGTGTTGCTATTGGTGTTAACATGTTGTGACGGTCTGATGGTCGTTTTATCAATATAGTGGTATTAAATCAAGTTATGCCCTCACATTTTAAGAAATAATGCGACTTCTAAGGGGTCATCCACGTTTCCGATATCTCTAGAACATGAAAAGATGAAATTCTGCCGGTGGAAAATGGGAAAGATAATGAACCTTCCGACTAAGCACTGTGAAAGTGGAGACCTGGATTTAGCGTTGTCTCTGCTAAATTGATTGAACAATCATTCTTTTTAGGGAATTACCAAATAAAATTACCAACAATCTAGTCTACTTGCTTGGGATATCCTTAGTCTCAGTCAATTTCTTTTGCATTGTTCTTGTCTTGCTACAAAATTCCTGTGCATGTGGAATGTGGTATAATATCCAGCACCCACAAAAGTTATTAACTAAGGTCACAAAAAGTGCACTACTTACTCCCCATCCACTCTCCCTCAGCAAATTGTATCAGACCGTCAGAAATCACTCAAATCCGGATTTTTTTTAGGAAAATTGTTTACCAGACAGATTCGTAGGTAACTCATGTGAAATAAAAAACAAGAGCCCATCGGCCTCTTAGCCACTCCTCGGCCTTTGCGCAGAGGGCTATTTCCCGGCCCCCCACGCCTCCCTGTGGCCGCTTGGCGGCCGTAGTTGTTTTACTTTATCATTTCATAATATTACTGATTTATATATGTGACATACTGCCTCGATATTATCGAATTTTCATATTTATTATTCAAAATACGTGATGTTACATTATGTTAATCAAGAAAATGTTTTGTATAACATATATATGTCAAGTAATTTATCCTTAGTCTCACTTTTAAGTTTATAGAATTCACACATTTTTTATAAATTAAAAGCAATGACTTAAATTCTATAAGTTAATAAGCTATAAAATTAACCTATGACAATTTCACCTAAAACTGTGGGCATCATCAGGCTAATAAACTAAACACTACATTAACAACTAAAAATCACAGAAACAAATAAAGCACATATACATAAGACTAGAATTAAATAAATAAATAATTTCAGAATTAGCTAAAACTTAACTTCGCCAACAAATTAAAAAAACTTTTTTTTATTTGTGGACGAAGTTAAGTTTTAGCTGATTCTGTGAGTTTTAACTTATAGAATTAAATACATTGTGTTTGATTTATAAAAAATATATATGTCAATAAATAAAATCAGAACTAAAACTGATAATACAATAAAACTTAATGATTTTTATAGTTCATGTGTAAAACATTTCAGTCCAATCTGAACACTATATAAAGGTATGTGATTTTTTAAAATGTTTGTGGGGTCATTTTTGTAACTTAATGACGTCACAAATATTAGCAAGGTCGGTTTTTGTACCAAGTTTCATTTCGATTCGATAAAGGGTTCAAAAGTTATCGTGTCCCATAGAAACGTCTAGGACGGAAAAAATTCCGTACATAAATCTACCTTCCCCTCTCCATGACCCCAATCTCATAAACTCATTTTTCCTTTAAAAATTTGCAAAAAAACAAAAAAAATCGAGTACGGGGTACCTCGGAACTTTTTCTCATTACATCGGACTCGCTACGCTCGTCCTCAGAAATACAGTTGGCCAATTTTATACTACAACATGCATTTGGACTCGCTTCGCTCGTTTTCAGATTGTCAGATTGTAAATGCATCCGTATCATACTTAGCGGTCCAGCAAAAATCATGGAGATACTTGTATTGAAACGAAACTTAGTGTGCATATTTATTATGTAATAATATACACTTATACCAAATTTTCCAATTGTTAAAAAAACCTACTTAAGTAAAAGTAGTAAAAATTGAACTAATGCTGATAATGAGATGAAACTTGGCACACATATTTGTCTTATACATAGCCTTATACATAAGTGCGAAATTTAAATCCGATCACATCATATTTCCGCGTTTTATGAATTTTCGAAATTCTCGCTAAGTCACTTTTTCGGATTAATGCCGCATAAAAAATTATTTTTCGAATAGCACAACTACAGTGGTAGACTGATTTTCGTACGAAGTTTGAACTCTCTAGCATAAATACACTGGGCGCTACGATGATAACACACTTAAACACACACACACACACACACACACATAACACACATACAGATAGTCAACTTAGTAAAAACCACTCATGAGGTCTTAAAATCACCGGTCTTATTATATTCCGCTTCTGTCCCGGTTTCTGATTTTTTTGCAAACACATTCCTATGTACCTACGGTATAAATGAGGAAAAGTAAAAATATATTCATATGATAAGAATAATTCTACAAAATATATGAAAATGTTCAAGTGAAAAATATAATTTGTAATGTGTAAAAGTAAGCGAAGCGAACGTTTTACGCGTTCTAATATTGAAAGCTAATATAAATTTAAATAACATCCTAATTTTCTGTAGCCTTGTTAGTACACTTGAGTTATTTTTAAGCTTCATTTTTTTGTTTCCTTTTCTCCATTACATAGCTGGAAAATTATGATATTTTGGAAAATAAAGTTATCGCCTATTTTTCACATTATATAAAGTTTATACCTATTATTCACATTAAATACATATTTTAGAGCATCATTATAAGCATATTTGTGGATAAATCGCAAAGCAGACGTTATATATGTTAGAGATATAGTTACAAAAATCGGGTACGGGGAACATCGGAACTTTTTCTCATTACATCGGATCCACTTCGCTTATCCTCCTAGCTTCGGAATATATTAGCTCAGAATATAAAATTCGCCAAATTTAACTGCAATATATCTTCGAACTTTATACGCGGTATGCAATCATTAAGATAGTCCACAAAGGCGCTGAGTTGGTCTAAATTCGCTACGTGGCGCTCTTTCGCACGCCAAGGATAAAATCGAGCCTACTGATAAAAGTGGTATTTATGCGCTTAAGTGTGGAGGCTGTGGAAGTGTCTATGTAGGCCAAACTGGTAGAGCACTTCCGCAAGCAAAATAGTAGGTTCTATCAGCACATCACTGAAGAGGACCATATAAGCCACAAGCACGAGGTTGCGTTTCTACATATGGCCCAAAAAGGCCGTATTATGAATTTCTTGGAGAATGTTGAAATTGCAAGGAATGTAAAGGAAAGTGGTGATAAAGCGCTTAACAAGAGAGGGGAAAGCGGGGCGGTGCGATGATTCAGAGTGCTTTAGCTAAAGCACCTCGCTTCCCTTCAGTCGATTTCAACGAGTTGGACGACTCAATCACTTCCGTTTCTTAATACTTTCTTCGCATCTCGCCGGTAATTTTCTATTCTCTGTTTCTTTTACTTTCATATTGCTTTTATTATATTTTATTTTGTTTTGCTTATATATTTTTATCTATTTCCGTTTTGGTTATTTTTTTTTTTTTTTATTTTTTTATTTATATTTTATTATTATTTATTTTATCTTATTACTTACTTATCTTTTTATATTTTTCTCTCGCATACTTACATTTTTTATTTATTTATTGGTTATACATCTTATGAGTTACATTTAATTTATTTATCATTATGATGTTTATAATTATTAATATTTATTTGTTTTTTTAATTATTATTTAGTGCTTAAGTTTGTGTGCTCTTTTCTTTTTTGTAAATTTTAATTTTATACTTTGTTGGTTAGGCACTGATGATGGACTGTCAAGTCTGAAAGCTGGCTTTGTCATTATACTTGAACATCAGTGGAGAGACTTGTTTTTTATTTTTCCATAGATATACTTGTTTATTAAAACAAAAGTTGGTATACTTATATATTACTTAAAGGTATATAATTTAACCAAATTTCAACTTAATTGGATTATTTTCCAATTTTTAAGGTGCAAAAAGTTCACACCACACTAAACGTTAATACAGATAAGTAATGCAGGTTTTAGTATCATAACTATGATTAGGCGTAACAAGTTTTACAATATTAAGTTAACGGAAGACACAGTAACAATAAATATTTTCAAGACCAAATTGTTAAAACAGTTAAAACTTGAGACTAAGACTATGAGTTAATTATAAGAACAGCTATTTGGTTTACAAGTACAAGAACTCCACAAGTGTATATATATATATATATATATATATATATATATATATATATATATATATATATATATATATATATATATATATATATATATATTATATATATATATGTATATATATATATATATATATATATATATATATATATATATATATATATATATATATATATATATATATATATATATATATATATAATATATATATGTATATATATAATTATATATATATATATTATATATATATATATATATATTATATATATATATATATATATGTATGTATATATATATATATATATATATATATATATATATATTATAATATATATATATATATATATATATATATATATATATGTATGTATAATAATATATATATATATATGTATGTATATATATATATATATATATATATTATATATATATATATATATATATATATGAGACGACAGTGGCTCAGAGCCCAGCTAAACCAGCCATAAATTATTTCCCTTCCACTTAAGTTTTGCTGCTTCTTCCAACATCGGGAGAAACTAGATCCCCTATTCAAAGATTTTCCTTAAGAAGCTCTTAAGGAAAATGTTAGGTTTACAGGTTAGTTAAGGAAAATGTTAGGTTTACTGGTTAGTTAAGGAAAATGTTAGGTTTCCTTAAGGAGCCCTTAAGGAAAATTTTAGGTTTAGGTAAGAAAAATGTCTTTGAATGGGCCTAGAAGCATCATATGCTTTAGGCTGCAGGATCTTAAAACTTATTACCTATTTAACATATATATTTTATCCGAATTAACTTTTATCTAAATCTATCATATTATGTTATGTATATCCAATCTATCTTTTGGGATGTAATTATTACTATATCTTCCATATACTAAATAATTCATCTATCAACTGCCGCTAGAGTGCAATCAGTGGATTGTTTCTCTTACCAAACTTCTTAAGCCATGAAACTATATAAACTCAAATACTTGTAACAATAATTGTTGTATTACTCAATATAAAATATAAAAACAAATTTACCTTATTTAATTATTTTAGCCTTTTATCCTCACTTTATAATGTGATGTTATATAAGTCTACCTCAAATTAATAATATTATTTGTATTTTAGGTTTTTAGACATGAGTATGCCTGGGGTCAGGTGAAATATAGTCATTTAAAGAAGTAACAATTTGTTATTCCAGTCCTATCCAGTGTCTTTAAAAAATCTTAAAGGTTTAGATTTCATTCTCTTTAAGGCGAAACGTATTTTAAATATTTAAAATAATTTTTTTTTATAAATACGTTTATTAAATATATCAACAAAAATACATAGTAAGTTATATTTTACATAGGTTACCTCTCCGCTAAAATGTTAACGCCTTGTGCTGCAAGGCTATAACTATCTTATTTCAAGATAACTATAAGATAATATTAAGTAAAATATTTAGTGCAGTGACTTTATACGTAAAA